>PITA01001895.1:0-78712 GCA_004023965.1 Spilogale gracilis | reverse complement strand
GTGGGAGTTTCTTGTGAGGAAATCCAGCTGCGAATTGAGGGTTGGACTTTCCAGTCCCACCCTTCTGACCTCCAGGAGTGGGGGAACCATTGGAGGGTGAATTGATCACCAATGGCCAATGATATAATCAATCATGGCTGTTTAATGAAGTTTCATTAAAAACCCAAAAGGAAAGGGTTTAGAGACCTGGTTGGCGAATAAGGGGACATTTGGGGACAGTGGTGCACTCAGAGCTTGGAAGTTCCATGCCCCTCCCTGCCCAATGCATCTCTTCCATCTGGCTGTCACTGAGTTATATCCTTTTATGATAAACTGGTAATCCAGTAAACAAAATGTTTCTTTGTGGTCCATGAGCTTCTCTAGAAATTAAATGAAACCAAAGAAGAGGGGTCATTGGAGCCTCTATGTATAACCAAATCAATCAGAAACACAAGTGATAACCTACACTTGCAACTGGTGTCTGAAGAGGTAGGTTGTGGGAGGTGGGATGTATGGAAAGGCAGTCTTGTAGGACTAACCCCTTAATCTGTAAAATCTGTTCTCTTACCTGCTATCTCAGGGAAACAGTGTTAGAACTGAGTTAAATTGTAGAACACACAGCTAGTGTCCAAGAATTGCTTGTTGACTGGGAAATCCCCTCTTCCCTGACATGAATTAGGTTCAGATACTTTACAGCTTAATCTTGGGATAATCTTCCAATGACTTGCAAAAAGGCTGAAAATGATTCCTTCTGAGGACCATACGTATAAGCAGGGGAAAGGAAAAACAAAATAAAATGAACTATTCATTAGGTCCTATATATTATTATTTAAAAGTTTGCCTTATATAGTCTTAACCCATTAAGCTTCTGGTTTGCACATGAGTGGACACTGAGTGCAAATATAGGGCATCTAATGTCTCAACATCAGCAGGGAAGTTCTAGAAGCAGGTGTAATGTTCACCTCAAGGAAGGCACTCTCAGCTTGTACCTGCATGTAAGTCAGGGATCACGCACAGTTGGTGAACCCAGCGATGGCTGCAAAAAGAGAGATAGGCTAAAAGGACTTTAAGTGGTACATGGTAATTTTCTGATATACACACTAAGGCATGTATAAGGCTTCTCTTAATGTAAGCATGTTTTCAACATTTTTTTAGTATGATTGAGAGTACACGGAATTCAAAATCCCTTAATATATGAGAGACTAAAATACAAAAACTGCTTTAGCACAGTAACTTCTCATTTACCCCAATTGCAAAATCAAAACAATGAAATCAGTTAGAACAAGCCTGAGTCTTTATATAACTGACCTGCAGCTTATATATGTGCTGAGCTGGGGAACCTGACCTATGGTGACAGATATCAGGAAGGTTTATGCTGCAGGCAACCATGTGAACAGGTCCCTTGTGGGAACTTGATAACTTTCTAAATTTCTAGACCAAGAATTATTTCGCCTAATCTTTATTTCTGCACAACCACCATTTCATACACCCTAAATACTTCAATTTACATTTCCATAGATGGTTTTTGTCCTCCAGGCAACTTTTCCCTAGATGGTCTCTACCTTTCTCTCAACTATCCCTAAAAGTTTCATCATCTCACAGAGCAGCATGGTTCCTCGCCTATAAAACAGCTATTAGCATTTCCTTCTTCCTTTCAACTTTGGACAAGATTCTCCTGGAATATTTTTCATGTAATTTGACCTACATTACTTATTTTTAATACTTTTTCATAAGTCAAACCAGACATACCACATGATTCATGGTCCAACCAGATAAGGACATTTATGGACCCTAAAATATATTTAGAAAAGGCAGGTTAATATCCCGCCTGATTTTACTTTTGTATATTGCAATGTTTGTGTTGAAAATTGCTCGTCTCATTCACTATATAGAATTTCTTCACATAGTTAAATTTATAACTAAAACCCACTACCAACTTGACTTTCTGAGCCACCTATCTTCATTTCTCTCTACATATGTTGAAGAGGTTAGTTTTCAAAATGTAATTAATTTTGCTACATTCATATGGAATTTCTTTTTTTTTAATTTTTTGATTTTCTTAAAATTTTATTTGTTTATTTGACAGACAGAAACACAGCTAGAGAGGGAACACAAGCAAAGGGACTGATAGAGGGAGAAGCAGGCTTCCAGGAAGCCTGATGTGGGGCTCGATCCCGGGTCTCCAGGATCATGGCCTGAGCCGAAAGCAGTCGCTTAACCAACTGAGCCACCCAGGCACCCTCATATGGAATTTTTAAAATGTCTCTCATCTGCTGCAATTCTGAACTCCATATTAATCATCACACTTACAGGTTTTAGTAAATTGTGTTTCTATAATTTTACTTATGACCATTTTCTCAGCTACATCTTTTTTGTATTGTGGCTTTTTATACCTTCTTTCTTCTACAACCACCATTCTAGGGTCAGTTCGCTGACTTCTCTTCGATCTAGTAGTTTCTGGCTCTTCATTCCACAATTTCCTTCTAACTATCATGACAATGTATGTTCTCTCTTATTCATATAATTTATACAAATTTATAACTGGTACTATTCTAATTACTGTATGATTATTAACTCATTTAACCTTCAAAATAACTCTGAAGGTTGAGAGCTATTTTTGGTCACATTTTGCCAATGAGGAAATGGATTGTTTACACCATTAGTAAGTTACAGATATAGGATACTGACGTAAATAGCTTGCCTCCTGGCTGTTCATAATCTCCACAGAATCTAGGTCACAATGACCAAAGTAGAAAGGAGTGGGAAAAACCTAGTGATGACAACAGAGCATTTAGACACGGGGACTGATCACATGAGCAGAGGAATGAGATCTTATAAAGGGCAAGAAGTCTGGCTCTCGTTGATCCAAAGTCTTGCAAAGTAAACCTAGCCCAGGAAAGGGTTGAATATTTACTGATAAATACATCTTATATTTCTAAGAGTTTATTTATTTGACAGAGAGAGATCACAAATAGTCAGAGAAAGAGGGGGAAGCAGGCACCCCGCTGAGCAGAGAGCCTGATGTGGGACTGGATCCCAGGACCCTGCGATCATGACCTGAGCTGAAGGCAGAGGCTTAACCCTCTGAGCCACCCAGGCACACTGATAAATAAATCTTATAGCAGGGATCTATTTTATAAATGCAGCCATAACTATATAAAAAACAAACATTTTATACTTTGTGAAGGTTGTAAGGTATTGGCATAGAGAATATATGGAAGAGAGAAATGATACTTTTTAAAATATTTTATTTATTTATTTGAGAGAATGAGAGAGATCATGAAAGGGGAGAAGGTCAGAGGAAGGAGCAGACTCCCTGCTGAGTGGGAGCTTGATGCAGGACTCAATCCTGGAACTCCAAGATCATGACCTGAGGTGAAGGCAGTGGCTTAACCAACTGAGTCACCCAGGTACCCTGATATTGTTTCGTTTTGTTTTGTCCTTCATTTAAAATTCTAATTTATTTACAACATATATTTCTTTTTTTAATTATTTTATTTTTTCAGTGTTCCAAGATTTACTGTTTATTCCCCACACCCAATGCTCCATGTAATATGTGCCCTCAGTACACACCACCAGGCTCTTCCATCCCCCCACCTCATTCACTCCAAGACCCTCAGTTTCTTTCTGAGTCCAAAGTCTCTCATGTTTCATTTCTCTCCCCAAATTACTCTACTTCCCGTTTCCTTTCCTTCTCCTACTGTCCTCTATATTACCACTTATGCACCACAAGTAAGTGAAACCATGTGATACTTGACTTTCTTTACTTGGCTTATTTCACTCAGCATAATCTCTTCCAATCCAGTCCATGTTGCTGCAAAAGTTGGATGATCATCCTTTCTGATGGAGATGTAGTATTCCATTGTATATATGTACCAAATCTTCTTTATCCATTCATCTGTTGAAGGGCACCTTGGCTCATTCCACAGTTTGGCAATTGTGGCCATTGCTGCAATAAATATTAGGGCATTTATGGCCCTTCATTTCACTACATCTGTATCTCTAGGGTAAATACCAAGTAGTGCAATTGCAAGGCCATAGGGTAGCACTATTTTTAATTTTTTAAGGAATCTCCACACTGTTATCCAAAGCAGCTGCACCAAATTGCATTCCCACCAACAGTGTAGGAAGGTTCCCCTTTCTCCACAGCCTCTCCAACACTTCTTGTTTCCTGTATTGTTAATTTTGGCCATTCTGACTGGTATAAGGTGGTATCTCAGTGTGGTTTTGATTTAAATTTCCCTGATAGCTAGTGACGATAAACATTTTTTCATGGGTCTGTTAGCCATTTGTATATCTTCTATGGAGAAGTGCTTCTTCATGTATCCTGCCCATTTTTGTTTGTGTTCATCTTCTTTTTGGATGTTGAGTTTGAATAGTTCTTTATAGATATTGGATATCAGCCCTTTGTTTGTAGTGTCATTTGCAAATATCCTCTCCCATTCCGTGGGCTGTCTCTTTGTTTTGTTGAATGTTTCCTTTGCTGTACAGAAGCTTTTCATCTTGATGAAGTCCCAAAAGTTCATTTTTGCTTTTTTCTCCTTTGCCTTTGGAGGCGTGTCTTGAAAGAAGTTGCTGTGGCTGATGTCAAAGAGGTTACTACCTATGTTCTTCTCTAGGATTTTGATGGATTCCTGACTCACATTGAGGTCTTTCATCCATTTCAAGTTTGTCTTTGTGTATGATGTAAGAGAATGGTCTAGTTTCATTCCTCTATACATAGCTGTCCAATTTTCCCAGCACCATTTATTGAAGAGGCTGTCTTTTTTCCACTGGATATTTTTTCCTGCTTTGTTGAAGATGATTTGACCATAGATTTGTGGGTCCATATCTGGACTCTATATTCTGTTCCACTGGTCTATTTGTCGATATTGTGCCAGTATCATGCTGTCTTGGTGATCACAGCTTTGTAATAAAGCCTGAAGTCAGGTAACATGATGCCCCCCAGCTGTGTTTTTCTTCTTCAACAATTTACTTAGAGATTCAGGGTCTTTTTGGGTTCCATATAAATTTTAGGATTGTTTGTTCCAACACTTTGAAGAAGGTTGGTGGAATTTTGATCAGAATGGCATTGAAAGTATAGATTGCTCTGGGTAGTTTAGACATTTTAACAATGTTTATTTTTCTGATCCTTGAGCATGGAATGCTCTTCCATCTTTTTGTGTCTTCTTCACTTTCTTTCCTGAGTGTTCTGTAGTTCCTTGAGTACAGATCCTTAACTTCTTTGGTTAGGTTTATTCCTAAGTATCTTATGGTTTTTGGTGCTAGAGTAAATGGAATTGACTCTGATTTCCCTTTCTATATTTTCATTGTTAGTGTATAAGAACGCAACTGATTTCTGTGCATTGATTTTGTATACTGCCATACCACCAAATTGTTGTATGAGTTCTAGTAGTTTTGGGGTAGAGTCTTTTGGGTTTTCCACATAGAGTATCATGTCATCAGAAAAGAGAGAGAGTTTGACTTCTTCTTTTCCAAGTTGAATACCTTTTATTTCTTTCTGTTGTCTGATTGCTGTTGCTAGGACTTCTAACTCTCTGTTGAACAGTAGTGGTGAGAGTGGGCATCCTTGTCTTGTTCCTGATCTCAGAGGGAAGGCTGTCAGTTTTTCCCCATTGAGAATGATATTCGCTGTGGATTTTTCATAAATAGATTTTATGAGGTTGAGGAATATTCTCTCTATCCCTATACTTTGAAGAGTTTTAATCAGGAATGGATATTGTATTTTGTCAAAAGCATTTTCTGCATCAATTGAGAGTACCATGTGGTTCTTCTCTCTTCTATTACTCATTTGTTCTATCACATTGATTGATTTGTGAGTGTTAAACCACCCTTGCATCCCTGGGATAAATCCCACCTGGTCATGGTGGATGATCTTTTTAATATATTGTTGGTTTCTGTTAGCAAGGATCTTGTTAAGAATATTACCATCCACATTCATCAGAGATATTGGTCTGAAGTTCTTTTTGATGGGGTCTTTGTCTGGTTTAGGGATTAGAGTAATGCTGGCTTCATAGAAAGCATCTGGAAGTTTTCCTTCTGTTTTTATTTTTTGAAACAGCTTCAGGAGTATAGGTGTTATTTCTTCCTTGAATGTTTGGTAGAATTCCCTAGGGAATCCGTCTGGTCCTGGGCTCTTGTTTTTTGGGAGGTTTTTGATCACTGCTTCAATCTCATTACTAGATATAGTTCTATTAAGATTGTCAATTTCTTCCTGTTTCAGTCTTGGAAGTTGATAGGTTTCCAGAAATGTATCCATATCTTCTAGGTTGTTAAACTTATTGGTGTTGGTCATGATCTCTCCCCTTTCATGCATAATTTTATTAATTTGGGTCTTCTCCCTTTTCTTTTGGATGAGTTTGGCCAATGGTTTATCAATCTTATTAATTCTTTCAAAGAACCAGCTTCTAGTTTTATTGATGTGTTCTAGTTTCATCGATGCGTATCTCCAGTTTCTGATTCATTGATCTCTGCTCTAATCTAAATTATTTCCTATCTTGTGTGGGGGGTTGGTTTAATTTGTTGTTGATTTTCCAGTCCTTTGAGGTATAAAGATAGTTGGTGTATTTGGGATTTTTTTTTTTTTTTTGAGTGAGGCTTGGATGCTATGTATTTCCCCCTTAAGACTGCCTTTGCTGTATCCCATAGGTTTGGATTGATGTATCTTCATTCTCATTGGTTTCCATGAAGTGTTTCAGTTCTTCTTTGATTTCCTGGTTGATCCACAGTTTCTTGAGCAGGATAGTCTTTAGCTTCAACGTGATTTTCTTCTGAACTTTTTGTTGTGGATGAGTTCCAGTTTCATGGCATTGTGGTCAGAGAATATGCAGGGAATAATCTCAATCTTCTGGTATCAGTTGAGTCTTGATTTGTGATCTAGTATGTGGTCTATTCTGGAGAAAGTTCCCTGTGCACTTGAGAAGAATGAGCATTCTGCTGTTTGAGGGTAGAATGTTCTGAATATATCTATGAGATCCATCTGGTCCAATGTGTCATTTAAAGTTCTGTTTCTTTGTTGATTTTCTGTTTAGATGATCTGTCCATTGCTCAGAGTAGTGTGTTAAGATCTCTTACAATTAATGTTTTTGTATCAATATGACTCTTTATTTTGCTTAAGAGTTGGCTTCTGTAGTTGGCTGCACCCATGTTGGAGGCATAAGTGTTTACAATTGTTAGATCTTCTTGGTGTATAGACCCTTTGAGAATCATGTAGTGTCCTTCTGTGTCTCTGACTACAGTCTTTAGATCAAAATCCAATTTGTCTGATATGAGAATCGCTACCCCAGTTTTCCTTTGAGGTCCATTTGCATGAAAGATGGTCCTCCATCCCCTCACTTTCAATCTGGAAGTGTCTTTAGATTCAAAATGTGTCTCTTGCAAACAGCAAATGTATGGGTCCTGTTGTTTTATCCAGTCTGCAACCCTGTGTTTTTTTATTGGAGCATTTAGGGCATTCACATTGAGACTGATTATTGATAGATATGTTTTTATTGACATCATGTTGCCTGTGAAGTTCATGTTTCTATAGATTACCTCTGTAAATTTCTGTTCTGTGTCACTCTTGGGTTCGTTTCTCTTTCATAAAGCCCTCTTAATATTGTAGTGCTGGTTTGGTGGGTTGCATAATCTTTTAGACCTTGGTAGTCCTGGAAGTTCTTTATCTCTCCTTCCATTCTGAAAGTCAATCTTGCAGGGTACATTACTCTTGGTTCCATCTTTTTTTTTTTCATGTAATTTCCTGTGTATGTCTTGCCAGCCCTTTCTCATGTTTCTGTGGATAGGTCTGTTAGTCTGATGGTTCCTTCCTCTATACGTATGGATCGCTTCCCCTACCTGCCCTTAAGATACATTCTTTGTTTTTATGATTCATTAATTTCAAAATGATACACTTGGAGGTTTTTCTGGCCTCATTGATTTGGGGGGTGTCCTCTCTGCTTCTAGGACATGAACATTTGTTTCATTCCCCAGATTAGGAAAATTTTCATCCATGACTTGTTCACCTATATCTTCTAGGCTTCTCCTCTCTCAACTCCTTCAGGATTCCAATAATTCTGATATTGGAGCGTTTCATGGTATCATTTATTTACCTAATTCTGGGATTTCATGGGGTGTTAGCTGTTTGTTCCAAGACTTCTCTTGCTCCTCCTTCTTGATCCATCTGTCTTCTAAATCACTAATATGATCTTCAACTTACTCTAGCTGTTAGTGTATTTAAATTAGCTTGCATCTTATTAATATCCTTTCTAACCTCGGCTAGAGCTTCTGTCTTGAGAATCTTGTTCTTTTCCAAGTTAGCCATTGCTTGGACAATTGCTACCCTGAATTCCATTTCTGTCATATTGTTTATGTGCATTTCCAGTAATTCTATGACAGGGGTTGCAATCTCTGGGTTTTTCTTCTGTTGGTTGTTCCTCCTCCAAGTCATTTTGGTGAGGATTGGTTGAGGGGATGTATAGCTGAATATATCAGCCACTCTCCATGTGAATTGTTCTCTTGAAGGTTTCAGAACAATCAGATGTCACCACCAAAAAGAAAGAAGAAAGAAAAAAGAGAGAGAAGAAGAGAAAGAAAGCAAGAAAAAAAGCCTGGCCACAGTGGGCCCCAATGGTACAATTAGATGGTGCAAATACAACAGAGTAAAGAGAAAACCATCAAGAGTAAAAGAAAGTTGAAGAGATCAAAAAGCTAATCCTAACCTGAATGACCCCCAAGACCAGTATTTATATATTACAAAGGCAAAAACAATTACACAGAAACACTGACAGAATAGGGCGGGAAGGTGAGTGCAAACCCTCCTTGAGGGCAAGGATAGTATTTCTGATCCTCCTGGGTTTGTCCTGTTATTATTGTTAGAGGAGTCCACTTTCTAGAGACAGAGGGAGATTAAAACTTGTTTGTATATAGGCATAGTATTGAATAGGAATAAAGGATTACCTTGAAGCTTATAACTATATGTATATTTAAAAGAAAACAGAATAATGGAAAGAAGAGAGAAGAAAGGAAAAAACAGAAAAAAATAAACAGACAAGAGAAGCAACAACAACAGCAACAACAGAAAACACAGGTATGTGTTTGAAAAAATTTCAAGGTAAAACGTTATTATGGAGTGTTGTATTAAGTATCATGTTGCAATGTAAGTGGGTTAAAAATTAAAAGAACAAAAACCGTGAGAATTAATTTTTAAATTTAAAGTGGAAACTTTAAAGGTAAAAATAGAAAAAAGCTGAAAAAGAAAATAAAGTTAAAAGCTCTATCTATAAAGTGTACAACTCTTGGGGAAGTACCAGGAACTTAATATATTGCCTTTCCCCCAATGTTGGGGTTTTACAGTTTGGGTGCCGTCCTCTTGTGCTTCTGGCTTGCCTTCTGGGGGCGGGGCCTGCCCTGCTTTTTTCAGTCTCTTCTACCTGGGTTAGTCCCCGCCCCCTTCCTAGGGGCTGGGCTCCATGGCAACCAGGTTTTCAGGTTTTTGTTCTCTGGAGGATTTGTTCTTTGGAGGCTTTTTTGCAGCTTTTCAGGAAGTTCAGGCCAGAGCAAGATGTCTGCACCCAGACCTCCTTCCCAGAGAGAGCCCTTAGCTAGCAGCCCTCTGGATGGTTCAGGGCTCACAGCCTCTCCCTGTATCTTCCCCCTTGGCCGCTTGTGACAACTGGGCGCACCCGCAGCCGCTGGTCAGATTGGTGCCCAAAGCCCCCTCTTGTTGTTTTGCTCCCGCACCTGGGAAACTGCAACTGATATTGGGTCCTTCGACCCTGTCTCTTCCCAGGGAGTCTGTGATGCACTCCCATGCAGTACCACAGCCCTGCAGTTTGCACCCAAGTCTGCAAAATCGCCTCCCCTGAGGGCTCTGCACCTGGCCCTCAGGGTGGAGAAAAGCAGCAGAGAAAAGTGGCAGAGATAAAAAAAAAAGCGGTGGAAAAAAAAAGTGGCAGTTTTAAAAGACAATCCACTCCGCAGTGTTCCTTTGCGCAGCAGCACCAGGGCTCATTTTCTCTCTGCAGATCTATATCCCTGTTTCCCCGGCTGCCCCTCAGGCTCTCCGTTTTTGTATGTTTTTAATCAGACTGTCATCTGCTGTTGTTCCCCAAACACAGAGCACTTTCATGCTGGGGTATTGCTTTCCAATGGGTCACCTCTATGGGCTTCCTTCCCCATGTCCCTTTGTCTTTGGATATCCCTCTCATGGCTCCCACTCCACTCTACCTCTTTGTTGATGCTCTTCTTCCGCCATAGAGATCCAGGAGTGTAAAATATTACATTTCAGGCTGTTTCATGGGTGCTCACAGTGTTCTTGCAGTGTTTTTTGCAAGAATTCATCTCACTTCAGGGGACTCCCCGAAATGGGGTCACCCAGCTTTCTGCCATCTTGCCCTCTGATATTGTTTTTAAACCATATTAATAGTTATCATGGTGACTAAAGAATTACAGTTATGGTTCCCCAGAGATTCTGGGAATGAGGGCCAGGGACACACAGCTCAAGGTGTAAAGGTAAGAGGTAGTAATAATGGCCACGCCAAAGAAGAGTGTGCCCAAGGAGATCAAGATAAAGACAACTGTGATGGTAACAGAGGGGTGCTAATGGTGTGACTTTGAGGATTTTGGGACAGGGCAACAATTTTTGTTTTTCTCTAAGTCATTGTATCCTGGGGCAACAAAGTTATTGATAATGAAGTATGTCTTTAAAAATATTCTCATTATAAAAAAATTCTTATTATAAAAAAGAAGTAGCACTCAATTATATTTTGTTTACTCTTACTGAAATGTGAAAACTAAATGACCTTCAGTATTGCTTAAGACTGCTCTTCAACTGATTACATTTATAGGGTTCTAAATTATATGGGACAGTAATGTTTGTGTCATTTCTTCTCTCTCAGAAAAATTATTTTGAACTTCATTCTATCTCAGCCTCCAGATTCCCTACATAAGGACATTATTTATTATTTTCCTACCATAAAATAAAGGCTGCCTTGGAAGGTTTTCCTTATAAAACCATGGGTATTTTCAGGAAATTGCAAGTAAAAGATTTTAAATGGGTTTTCTAATGATTAAGGCATTCATTATGAGGCTTGCTAAAAGAAGGAGAGGGAACCCTCCTTCAAGTCTGCATACTTCCTAGAAATAAAAATCCTAAATCATTTTTGCACGACTTGACAGAAAAATGCCAATTCCACTGAAAAAGGAGAGTCTTCTAAGGTGTCACAAATCCTTTCATTTTAAGCAAAAAGAATTTTACTGCACTTTTGGAAAGTACCTAAAACAACACTTGCTCACGTAAGATGAAAACTGATGCTTGTAATTGTATATTCAGATGATAGCCATTTGCCATGCCATTGATCATTATTCAATGCATGCACACTCGACTTTAGAATTCAATTTTAGAGGTAGAGACTTTTCAGCACACGAAGTTTTTATGGCTTGTTTTGATTGATTACTCTATATGTCGTCTAATACATGTTGGTTACTAGTGTGCTTTCTATCTTTGTATCAAAATATATGGCATACTGAATTTTACTTTCATTGGCCTAATAATTAGAATTGTACCTGTATTCCTGGCTAAAACAACAATAACAATGAAAATAATGCTTTGACTGTCTTTAGGGTTGTAGTGTTCAATGCAGTGACATAATGCCTTTCAATTTGAAATCCTGTGATTTAGTGTGGGTCTTCAGCTCAAGTGGAGGTACTGAAAGTTATTTGTTGGAATCACTTAGAGAGGTTTTGCAAACCACATATGCTAGTTTTCTCCTTCCTTGTCCCCCTTTAGAGAATTCCTTTTGTAGAGGATCACTATTAATACATCCTTAAGAGTATTAAATTAGAAATAAGTGCTAGCCACTAATCTGTATGAAAACAGGAAAGTGACTTGTACCAATTTCCCAAAGTCAAAGTAAGTTTTGAATATTTTATTTTTAGTCTTAATGATCAAAAATGATACTTCACATAGAACTTGAACCTATTCTCCCTATACAAGAGAATAATATTCATTGACTTCCCACAGATTGCCTAGTTTAATTAATGATGCGACTGAACAAAAATCTATATTGGTGTGGTGACAAACTAGCAATTACAGGAGAGTTGCTCTTTTCCCATTATTTTGTTGTTGTTGATGGAGCACTTAGTATATATATATATATATATATATACACTATATAATGTATAACTATATATACACTATATAATATATATAATGTATAACCTAAGAATTTATCCTGACCTTCAATTATAAAAGAACTAAGAAGTATGATTAAATTCTGATCCTTTCATTGTAATTATGGAGATCTCATTCTTTAAAAAAGTCATTTTTTTGTTTGCTTTGTTTTCTGTTTGTTTGTTTGTTTCAGTCATGCTGGACAATCAGCTTGACAGTTTGTTTAATGATTTCTCTCTAAGGAGTTGGCAGACTAAGAAAGCTTATTGGCAATATAAACTGTAAAACTTTAGTTCATATATATATCAGACTCCACTCTTGCCATCTGAAGATCAACATAGGAATGGTGTTACGGGCTGAATGTTTGTGTTCTCCCAAAATTTATATGCAGGAATCCTGACTCCCAATATGATGGCATTGGGGTGTGGAACTTTTGGGAGGTAATGGCTTAGATTAGGTTATAAGTGTGGTACATACATGATAGAATTAGTGCCCTTATAAGAAAAAAAAAAAGAAAAGAAAAAAGGAGACCAGAGAGCTCTCACTCTCTTCATATGTATGTATTAAGGCAAAGTTATAAGAACACACAGTGAGATGGCAGCCATCTGCAAACCAGGAAGAAAGCCCTTATCAAGAACCAAATCTGTCATCACTTTGAACCTGGACATCTCAGCCTCCAGAATTGTGATAAATAAATGTCTTTTTAAAAGCCACCCAATCTGGGGAAGAATTAAAATACTGGAGTAGCTGGGGGACCTTATGCTTGCTTCATGCCTTAAACACAGCTGGTTAAATATCAAATCATTCTGAAGACTCAGGAAATCAATCTGAGGATTGAGAGAAAAAACTGCATAACTTGAGGGAGAAAAGAGACCACATTATGGAACATAGGAGGTGCAGAAACATAATCTGGGAGAGAAAAGAATCAATGGTGCTGTGGAGGGGAGGGAGCCCTGGTGAGGGAAAGAGAAGAAGAGAGAGAGAGAGAGAGAGAGAAAGAGAGAGAGAGAGAGAGAGAACAGAGAACACGGCTTGAATGAGAAAAATACGTCTCTAAACCAATGACGGGGAGAAAAAAACAGGCTGACAATCACAAATTTTTACAAGCAGTGGAGCTCAAAGCCTGGTTTTAGAAATCTGAGCCCCTGCTGAAATGAATCCCAGTGGGTGTAGTGGTTCTCCTGTGAAGAAGGAGAGGAGAAGCTTGGGAAAGGACAGCATGGTCTAAGGGTCCCCAGAGTCACACTGGGAGAGACATTTCCTCTTCTTGGAGCATCTGGGAGAGGTGGCACTCTCTCTTTAAGGGCAAAGGGCTGGCAGGCATTGTTGTGCCTTCTGTCCAGTTCATTAGCATAGGAACAGAGATGCCTGCTGGGGGTAACTAACCTGGACTCAGGTCTTTTGCTGTGCTTTACCATAAAATTCAAGCACCTGCACATCTGTGTGACTGCACAAGCCAGTTTGTGAGACTCTACCCCAAGGAATCAGTGAGGGTCCATGCTGTGCTGTTTCCCTATAATCTGGTGTTTTGTAACCTAGCCAGCATGCCTGAAATAAATCACAAGGGCACTGTGCCACAGATGCTGAATAGGAAAAATATGCAGCCAAGAATACTTTATCCAGCAAGGCTGACATTTAGAATAGGAGAAGAGATAAACAATTTCCCAAACCGCAGCTAAAGAGATTGTGACCACTAAACCAGCCCTACAAGAAATATTAAAGGGAACTCTTTGAGTGGAAAAAAACAAAACAAACCAAAACAAACAAACAAACAACAACAGATCAACAAGACTAGAAAAGAAGAGAGAAAATCTCCAGAAACAATGACTTAACAGGTAATACACTGGCATTAAATCCATATCTTTTAATAATCACTCTGAATTTAAATGGACTACATGCTCCAATCAAAAGACATAAGATATCAGAATGGATTAAAAGAGACCCATCTATATGCTGCATACAGAAGACTCATTTTAGACTTAAAGTCACCTGCAGAATGAAAATTAGAAGATAGAGACACATTTATCATGCTAATGGACATCAAAGGGAGCTGGAGTAGCAACATTTATATCAGAAAAACCAGATTTTAAACCAAAGACTGTAACAGGGGATGAAGAAGGGCATTATATCATAATAAAGAGGGCTATCCAACAAGAAGATCTAACAATTGTAAATATGTATGCCCCCAAGTTGGAAGCATCCATATGTATAATTCAATTAACAACTAACATAAAGGAACACGCTGATAATAATACAATAATAGTAGGGAACTTAAATGCCCCACTTACAGTGATAGATTGTCTAAGCAGAAAATCAACAATGAAACAATGGCTTTGAATGGTACACTGGGCCGGATGGACTTATCAGATACATTAATCCTAAAGTAGCAGAATACACATTCTTTTCAAGTGCATTTGGAGAATTTTCTAGAACAGATCACGGACTGGGTCACAAATCAAACCTCACCGAGTACACAAGAATGAGATCATAATAAGCATATTTTTAGACCACAATGCTATGAAACTAAAAGTCAGTCAAACAAAAATTTTGGAAAGATCACAAATACATTAAGGTTAAAGAAAATCCTACTAAATGATGAATAGATTAACTAGGAAATCAAAGAAGAAATTAAAAAAAAAACATGGAAACAAATGAAAATGAAACATGAGTCCAAAAGTGGTGCTGAGAGGGAAGTATTTAGCAACACAGGACTACCTCAAGAAGCAAGAAAATTCACAAATACACAACCTGACCTTATACCTAAAGGAGCTAGAAAAGGAACAGCAAATAAATCCTAATGCCAGAAGAAGAAAGGAAATAATAAAGATTTGAATAGAAATAAAAGATATAGAAAGAAACAAAAAATCCAGTAGAACACATCAATGAAACTAGGAACTATTTCTTTGAAAGAATTAGTAAAATTGACCGATGTCTAGGCAGACTTATCAAAAAGAAAAGAGAAAGGACCCAAATAAATAAAATAATGAATGAAAGAGGAGAGATCACAACCAACACTGCAGAAATACAAACAATTAGAATATTTTGAATACGCCAACAAATTGGGACATCTGGAAGAAATGGATTAATTCCTAGAATCATATAAATCACCAATACTGAAACAGGAAGAGAGAGAAAATTTGAACAGACTGACAATCAACAAAGAAATTGATTCAGTCATCAAAAATCTCTCAACATACAAAGTCCAGGGCCAGAGAGCTTCCCAGAATTCTACCAAACATTTAGAGAGTTAATACTTATTCTTCTCAAAATGTTTTAAAAAGTAGGAATGGGAGGAAATTTTCCAAACTCATTCTACACAACCCACATTACCTTGATTCCAAAACTAAAGACCTCACTGAAAAGGGGACTTACAGGCCAATATCCCTGATGAACATGGATGCAAAAATTTTCAACAAGATACTAGCAAATTGAATTCAACAATACAGTAAAAAAATTATTCACTATGGTCAAGTGGGATTTATTCCTGGGCTGCAAGTGTGTTCAATATTAACAAATCAATCAATGTGATACACCACATTGATAAAAGAAAGGATAGGAAACATATGGTCTGAAAAGGATTTCACAAAGTACAGCATCCATTCTTGATAAAAGTCCTCAACAAAGTAGTATTAGAGGGTACATACCTCAACATCAAAGGCCATATGTGAAAGATCCACAGATAATATCATCCTCAATGGGGAAAAGCTGAGAGCTTTTCCTCTATGGTCAGGAACAAAACAAAGATGTCCACCCTCATCCTTATTTTACATATTTAACATAGTATTGGAAGTCCTAATCACAGCATCAAACAACAAAAAGAGAAGGCATTCAAATTTTCAAGAAAAAAAATCAAGCTAACACTATTCTTTGACATGATATTCTACATAGAAAACCTGAAAAACTGTACCAAAAATTGCTAGAACTGATAAAAGAAAATTTAATGAAGTCATAGGATACAAAATCAACATACAGAAGTCTGTTGCATTTCAATACACCAATAATGAAGGAGCAGAAAGAAAAATCAGGGACTTGATCCCATTTACAATTACACCAAAACCCATACAATACCTAGGAATAAATCTAACCAAAGAGGTAAAATATCTGTAGTCTGAAAACAGTAGAACATTTATGAAAGAAATTGAAGAGGAAACAAAGAAATGGGAAAACATTCCATGCTCATGGTCTATACGAAAAAAATATTGTTTAAATGTTTGTACTACCCAAAACAATCTACACATTTAATGTGATTCCTATCAAAATACTACCAGCATTTCTCAAAGACCTGGAACAAACTATCCTAAACCGTGTACAGAACCACAGAAGATCCTGATTAGCCAAAGCACTCTTGAAATGGAAAAGCAAAGATGTAGGCATTATAATTCTGGACTCTAGGTATATTACAAAGCTGTAGTTATCAAGACAGTATGGTACTAGCACAAAAACAGACACATAGATCAATGGAACAGAATAGATAACCCAGAAATGGACCCACAACTATATGATCAACTAATCTTTGACAAAGCAGAAAATAATACTCAATGGATAAAAGACAGTTATCTGCAACAAATGATGTTGGAAAAACTGGACAGCAGAATGCAAAAGAATGAAACTGGACCACTTTCTTACACCATACACAAAATAAATTCAAAATGGATGAAAGGCCTAAATGAAACAGGAAACTATCCAAATCCTAGAGGAGTACACAGGCAGCAACCTCTTTGATCTCAGTCATAACAACTTCTTACTAGACACATCTCTGGAGGCAAGAGAAACAGAAGTAAAAATGAACTATTGAGACTTTATGAAGATAAAAACATTCTGCAGAGAAGGAAACAATCAATAAAATTAAAGGCAGTCTCAAAAATGGGAGACGATATTAACAAATGACATATTTGATAAAATGTTAGTATCTAAAATCTATAAAGAACTTATTCAAACTCAACATCCCTCCATAAAAAAAAATCCAGTTAAGAAATGGACAGAAGACATGAATAAACATTTTCCCAAAGAAGACATCCCGATGGCTAGCAACACATGAAAAGATGCTCAAAATCACTCAACATCAGGGAACTACAAATAAAAACCATAATGAGATATACATCACACCTGTCAGAATGGTTAAAATTAACACATAGGAAACAACAGATGTTGGTGAGGATACAGAGAAAGGGGGACATTGTTGGTGGGAATGAGAACTGGTGCAGTGACTCTGGAACACAGTATGGAGATTTCTTAAAACTTTAAGGTAGAACTACCGTAGATGCAGCAATTGCACTATGAGATATTTACTCAAAAGCTACAAAAATACAGACTTGAAAGAACACATGCACCCTGATGTTTATAGCAACATTATCAACAATAACCAAATTATGGAAAGAGCCCAAATGATCAACAACTGATAAATGAGTAAAGAAAATATGGCATATCTGTATATACAGTGGAACATTACTCAACCACGAAAAGGATGAAACCTTGCCATTTGCAACAACATGGAGGGAGCTAGAGTATATTATGCTAAATGAAATAAGTCAGTCAGAGAAAGACAAATGCCATATGATTTCACTCATATGTGGAATTTAAGAAAGAAAATAGATAAACATAGGGGAAGAGGGTGGAGAAGGAGGGGAAAACACCCTAAGAGACTTTTAACTGTAGAGAATAAACTGAGGGTTGATGGAGGGGAGGTGCATAGGAGGCTAAATGGGTGATGGGATTAAAGAGGTTATTGGTTGTGATGAGCACTGGGTGTTATATGTAAGTGATGAATCACTAAATTCTGCTTCTGAGACCAATATCACATCATATGTTAGAGTTTCCATAAAAACTTGAAACAATCAAACAAACAAATATGTATATAGAAATCCACCCAATTCTATGGTATTTTGTTATGGCAGTCTGAACTGAATAAGACAAATGATTTCTTGCCTCAATAAACAATGTAATGATTACTCAAACTTGTATAAATATGTTATGCTTAAAAACTTCTAAGATACAGGAGGGCACAGAATAAAGCATTTGTGGTATGGTATGCTTGATCAAGAATACTGTGTCCTTAAAGACAGAAGAGATGGAAGAAGACATCTCAAAATCATGTTGTAGATCGTGTCATAGAAGATTTGGTGGGATGTTTTAGGATTGAAGGACATGTGACTAAAAGAGAAAGACAAAGTATATCTCCAAGAATTCAGAAGGGTCTAATGTGGAATAAAGAAGTTGATTTCAAATCATGCTCAAGTGCTAGACTAGGCTTAATAATTGGAAATTCCTAGAAGAATATTTAAATTTCATAATCAAGTTATAGTGGAAGCTACTGCTTGTATGAAAATGAAGTGGTTACCGAAACGATGTTACAAAGGAAGATATCCCTGTCTCAGAAAGGAAAATAAGAATACAATGATTCTATGTTTTCTTCAAACTCAAATTTATAAAATTGAATTTTGGTATTTCACATTTTGATTTTAAGCATGGTATTAGATATAAATCATATTATATAGAATGAACACCTATAAATCATGGATTATGATGTTAAAATAACAACTAAAACTAATTTCATGTTTCTCTCTTTTATTGAAGCCATTGGATTATATTAGAGTTGATGTGTGTGTGTGTGTGTATGTGTGTGTGTGTGTGTGTGTGTGTGTGTGTGTTTAAGCACATTGTTCTTTTATATACATACATTGGGGTTATAGTTTGTTGATAGAATATAAAAAAATAAAAGGAAATTTAACTTTACCTTGAAAAAAAGTGCATGCTTCATTTTTCTGGAAAGTTTAGGTTTGTATTGTTTTGCTTTTTCTATTGTCTAACTACTGTTTAAAACATGACCTTATTAGTTATATACTACTAGTTATTACTTATTACTCATGGCTTATTGTCGATTATCACAACACAGAATATATTGCACTTCTGCATGTTTTGTATAGGTGAGAACTTCACAAAAGTAATTAACAAAGTACATTGAAAGTAATAATCAATGTTAACAAGTTATGTAGATAAAATCATTTTCATAAACAAAATGCCCTAGTCTAAATTCTTTCTTGATGAAACATAAAAGCTCTAGAAAATAACCTTTTCAATATCTTTAATTCACTGGAGCACCTCTAGTGATGATAATAGTCTCAGAAATCTGTTATATGAAACTACTTTCCTTGAGAGATTAACATCTTTAATGCTTTCTCTGTACTGACAATATTCAACTTTTGGTAGCCATCTTTTGGATGGTTGTCATTTATCTCTATACTGCATGTAAATTTCAGTCAATGTGTTTTTGATAACTTATTTATTCAAAAAATGTAAACACATACTATATGATATCTCACACTAAGGATATAACAGTTTTCAAAAAAAGAATTCTTTAATATGAAACTTACATGACCAAATTATTTCTTTTCTTGTCTTTTTTGTTTTTGTTTTTGTTTTAGAGAGAGAGAGAGTGGGGAGGAGGGGGGGAGGAAGAGGGGTAAATGCCCAGTATGGAGCCCATCATTGGGCTTGATCTCACAACTTTGACCTGAGCTGTGAGATTAAGCCCCATATTAGATTAAAGGTCAAAATACTTTTATCAAGTTGCACAGTGACAATATTTTTTTCATTTAATATTTGAATTTCTGCTAACTATCTTCATCATTATGGTAGGGCATCAGTCATGGTAAGGAAAAAAAAAACTTCTCAAAGTATTTAAGCAAAAATGAATTTAATACCAATATATAAATTTCTTCCCAAATCATTGACATAAAAGAAGCTAAGAATGAGTATTGATTTCTAATTATCAGCACAATGTCCAAAAGATAGACAGATAGATCTCAAAATTATAATATTAAATATTAGTATATTAAAGAAGTTGATAATTGCTTACCTCCTCAGACTCCTTTCTAAGAGAATGTCTTTCTTACCAGAAACCTGACAACATTGAGAGCATCATATGACAGATACTTCAGACATAATTGGACCAGAACTGGACATTTAGCCAAAGGTGAACCAACTTATAGGCTGAATGAACTAATTATATTTGATTCATTCTGTCAGTAGTTTGAGTCATCAGATATCATATCCTGAGTTACTTCATTAGGGAATATTCTTTAGGCACTGCTATGGTTCATAACTTGGTTCATATACTTCATGACTTCTGTTTGTTCATTTTGACTGTTTTGCTTTATTCTAGCCTTTTTTCCCCTTGTGTTCTAAAATATGTATAACCTTACAGGATCTTTCTTCCCTCCCCTCCTCCTTCCCTGAACAAATTGAAATAGATTTCTCTTCCTTGAAACAAAGTTGGTTCTGATTAATAAAATAAACCCTAAGTTTGTAGTTTTTGGATGATGTGTTTGACTTTTACAAGTGATAAACTATCACTGGGTTTTTATAATTCAATATATTTCTACATAGATGTGAATTTATATATTTTATGAAACTTTGTTCAAATTTGTTCAAAATTTCAAAGTAATTTTGACCAAAAAACAAAAAACAGTTTTTTGTTTGTATGAGACTAAGGACTTCCTGTGATACATCTATCTGTGTGGACATATCTCTATTTATCAATCATTTATTGATCAGAATCTCAAAATAACTGGGTTAAATAGAAGTTAATTCATTACTTACTTAAAAGAAGCAAGATAAAGTTTAACATGGGCTGGTGTAGTGGCATGTGGCCAGAGACACAGGCATTTTTTATCTTGTTTCTTCATCATCAGCACATGACTTCCACTTGATTCTTCTATATGGATACTTCAGCTTAGGTATCTCATCCACATTCTAGTAAGCAGGAAAAAGAAAAGCCAAAAACAACATTTTCTGTAGGCTACCATACAGCATATTGATGTATCTCCCATTGGCCAGTACTTAAATCACTGGACTACATCCCATTAATTTCTGAAATAAGGATAACTAGTATTTGTGCAAGTTGTTATCTCTGCTATACTTTACTTACATAACTCTTGAAAAATAAAATAATTTATAGACATCCTATCCTGGATGAGTGGTTTTTGATGGCCATGTTCAGAAAATATAGCTAGAGAGCTGGAAGAACAGAATACAGAGCTATTTTAAGGGGATTCCCAAAATGTATAAAAGGTAAAAAAACAAAAAACGAAAAACAAACAAACAAACAAACAAAAACACCTGCGCAAGAACTTGGGAACAGGAAATTGAGTCATTCTACTTTCATAATTTACATATGTAAATATTCTTATAATGAAATCATAGATCTTTAAATCATTATATTTTTAGATCTTTAGAGAACATGTTAGATATAATCAACTTTAATATCTTCAGAAAATTAAGGTAAAAAATAAATACATGGTTTGTGAAAGAACAAAAATAATAATGGCCAACCTTTATGGACTGGTTACCATATACCAGGAAGCCCTTCATATATGTTATTGCATTTGATCCTTACAACAACTCTAAGAAATTGATACTTGTATTATCTCTTTTTAGAGATGAGGAAACTAATGAGCAGAGAGGTTAATTACACTGCCATGTTCACATGGCCATGTGGATGCTGAAACAGGTCTTGAATCCTGCAGCAGAATTCAAAGCCCTCATTCTTGACCACTACCCATGCTTTCTCTCATTCGCTGTTACATAACACCATCCTGGATGAAAGCTCAGAGACGACCATTTTAAATCTGGTTTTCTCTTCTACTGTCTAGTGTGACCTCATCGGGACAGTTACAGTTCCACCTGCTTGTCCCTCTAGTCTTTCTTCCTACTTTCAACATCACCATCTGGGAATTCCTAAGGTCATTCTTTTAACTTTTCAGGCTTTTCTCTGACTCTTGACCCCAACTTTTTTGAAACCCTGGCTTTCATCTGCATTCCTCTCTTCTGTGAACTTCATTGCTTGTGTTAAAAACACTGAAAAAATAAAATAAATTATTATATAATAAAAAAAGAGTTATTTGTATTAAGCCTGACATCACCAAGCCAATACTTAATTACAGTTTCATCTCTGCTAAGTGGAATCTTAAACCAATCAATCAGGTGTAGCTTGATAAGCACAAATTAAATAATCTTCCTGAGAGGAAGATTCCCTAAAGGAAAGTAACCTTGCAATAACCAACCAACTTTCTTTTGACCAATACACCTTTCTTACTTCTATTTCCTTCTGGCTATCAAAATCTTTCATTTTGGAGCTCCTTGGAGCTACTTTCTATCTGCTAGGTTGGATACTGTAAGATGTGAATCAATTTTTATTCAAACAAACTCTTAAAATTTTTAATATGCTTCCATTTATCTTTTAAACACCTGTAAAACTCCATTTCCCCAAACTTTTTCCAATCTCTTGTTTTCAGATTTTTACCATTTTCCCAAACTTCTTTGAATTTCTTGCTTTCAGACTTTCACCACCATGCTTCTGCATCCCATCCTCATCCCCTTAGTAATTTGACTCCTGCCAATGTCATTGGCATCAATGCTTGCTCTTCTTTCAGTTTGATATTAAGGCCACCTTGGCCTTGCAGGTCTTTCAGTGCAACATGATTTTATCCCACCCCATCACACTTGCTATTCCCTCTCATGAAATAGTCTTTGTCCCTTCTCATTCATCATTTAACTCCTACTTCTCCTTTATGTCTCAATGATTTATTCATCACTTCTCAAGGAAGTAACTCCTAATCTCCTGAGTTCAGTCATTCCCTCTTGTGCATTCTGCAGCATCCAAACACCTTGCTGCTTAAAGTGAATATAAGTCCAGCCTGAAGCATTGGAATTATTTGGAAGTTTGCTAGAAATAGAGAACCTCAGGCTACTGCCGGATTTACTGAACCAAAATTTGCATCTTAATAAGATCCCCAGGTCATTCAGATGTACATTAAAGATAAGAAGCCCTGTCCTTTCAGAACACCTCTCACAATTTTATGGTGAGACTGAAATCCATTGCCTAATACAGAATCCCGCGTCATATACAGATAGTTCCATAAGGGCAAGGGCGTGATCTGTCATTTTCACTGCTTTATTCACGGTTTCTGGTATAGTGCATCACTCATAAAAATCACTCAAAATAATTATTGAATGATCAACAGATTTTGTATATTTTGTATAGAGCAACACACTTATAAATCTAAATGATTAGAACAATCTAGCAAAGACCGATAGCTATAAAATGGCTTAATTTTGTCTTTTCTCTAAAGAATAAAATGGTGCAATTGTGTAATTATTATAGTACCTTACATAGAGCATACTATTTTATGTTATATTCAATTTGTTTAAAATGTAAATCTGAATTTTGACATGTACTAGTTTTGAGTTCACAAAAGTATCCAAGGGCTACACTAACAAACAAATAATGCATCTTTCAGTATGTTTTTTTTTTTGCCAGCTATCATGAGAATGTTGAAGTCAAAGTTCCTTTTCTTTTCTTTTCTTGTTGTTTTTTTTTTTTTTGACAATGAAAGGCAATGCTATTTTTCTTTTTTTTTTTTTTAAGATTTTATTTATTTGATAGAGAGAAATACAGCTAGAGAGGGAACACAAGCAGAGGGAGTGAGAGAGGGAGAAGCAGGCTTCCTGCTGAGCAGGGAGCCCGATGTGGGACTCGATCCCCGGTCTCCAGGATCATGACCTGAGCTGAAGGCAGTCGCTTAACCAACTGAGCCACCCAGGTGCCCTCTTTGTACTTCTGAAAATATATTTATAGTGTAGGGGAGAAAAGGTTGGGCTTGGGGTGGTAAATTAGTGAGGAAATAAGGAGGGTTGTTTTAAGATTTTATTTATTTGACAGAGTGAGAGACACACAGCGAGAGAGGAAGCACAAGCAAGAGAACAGCTGAGGGAGAAGGAGAAGCAGTCTTCCCACAGAGCAGGGAGTCCAACATGGGGCTTGATACCAGGACCCTGGGATGAGGACCTGAGCTGAAGGCAGACTCTTAACGACTGAGCCACCCAGGGGCCCCATGAGTCTTTCTGATAGTCTTCTCAGCCCTAGATTTCTTATTTCTGGTGGTGAGGATGTCTCTCCTCCTCTGGGTACAGGGAAGTTACTTTCACATGGGAAATTCATTTCCTCCTTTCAGGGGGACAAAGAAGAGTCAGAGTGTTTATGCAATGGCTATTTTGAAAGTAACTTTAGTTCAAAATAGTCAATATGCTAAACTGGCATATTTTGGTTGGCATATTCTGCTGCCCTTCAATGAGACTGAGACTTTAATCTGTATTTGGAAAGCTGAAGTTTTACTAAAAACACTATAAAAGAGTAGTTTATTTGTCCATCAATTATAATGAAAGCTACTTCTTCTTAATTGCTACTACCACTATGAAGCATAAAATTAAGTATAACTATATGGGATACTGTTAGAAGCATATCTAGTGGACTAAAACAAGATGAATTTCTTCTCTAAGGTTATTTTCGCTATTAAATCAAAGCCTCTTGAACAGTATGAAAGTTGGCATTGGTATTTCTTGCATGTTATCTCCAGCTGGGTGTGATATGGATTTTTAAAATGTTCTGAGTCACTGACTTAACTATACAATCAACTTTGATGTAACAAGGTACTGTCCTTGCATGAGCTCATAGTTTGTCTTTGATTTTGTTTTTCTGAGCAAATCTGGTGATTATATTTCTTACCTTATACTAAATGTTTCAGATGACTAGGGGATTCAGGGATTGAACTTGATTAGAATCCTTTCATTACCTGTTTGAATAAAACGCCTTTCTCAATTTATAAAAGAAGTCTATATATGAAAAGTTCTCAGTAAAAACCTGTTTGGTAATTAGGAGTTTCTGACAAATTACAGTCAAACATTGCTCCCTCTCAAGCTTCCATAGTCTCCTTCAGCTTACAGAGTTCTTGATTGAGCAATGATGGAATTCCTTTTTTCTCCCAGAGAAAAATGAGAGCCCATGAGATGCCCAGCTTATCAGGGATATAGGTATTATATACAGGTGCTCTAGATAAGCACCTGTGATTTCAAGGGAAATAAATGTAAAGTTCTGGTCTCTCCTCCGAGCTGGAAATTTTGCTTTTTTTAAAGCATGAAATCTGTTACGTCAGCATGTCTAAGTCATCTTTATGGAAAAGTTTGAACGGAATCATCACACAACATGCCTTTTGTTGTCATTTGTATCTCATACTTGTCAGAATAATGTGAAACATGCCTTACAAATATCAGAGGTCAGGGGTTTCTGAGCCATTTCATATCTTGTGTTTTTCAACTTTACATCATTTTTCCTTTCATGGGCAGTCATCATAATATATCAGCAAAGTATTATTTCCATCCATGTTTTACTTCTCTGTTGCTTGAAATTTAATTTGCCTTGATAATCTCCACAAAAAATTTAAAATACTGGTGAGACTTATTTTAATAGATCTGCAGCATCAAAGAATAGACACAGAAGAAAAATATTTATAATTACATCAAAGGTATAACTCCCTAATTTTAGCAAGCACACTTGTTGGTGTCTTCCACTGTGGGCCTTGTTCTGGTTAGTTGTTCTGCAATATGTTTCATCTTTATGGCATAGAAACTAGAAAAATAAGGCTATTCCCACCATCAGACAGACTCATTTCATTGAAGTGAAATGATTATTATCTTGTTTGACATGTGCTGCTGTGCTGTATGGATGATTTCAGTGATCTGCGGAAACTCAAGCTACACAGTAGCAGCGCCCCAGCAAATGTTCAACCAACATGGTGAGTGGCTTCAATCAGCTGAGCTCTAGTATTGAAACACTCCTTTAAAAATGATCTAAATAAGATCTGAATTTTAGTAGAAAAAAAAAAAGCATTTATTCTTACAAATAGGACACCTAAAAATGGATTGACTTTGGTGGCAATGCTGCGCTCAGGTATAATAAAATTGATGAGCCCATATAATAAAATTTATGGAACCAGAGTGAATTCAATTTATTGGAATATGCTCAGTTATGTTTTTGTTTATTCCCATAGCAGATGTTTAATTTACAAACCAGGCAATTACGACAGCTCTTCCAAACAAATAAGAGTAGATTAGTCAAACGTTCACATCAATTTTTATGTTTATCATTAGTTTTATGTGGTGTCATGAATATTCAGTGGTAAGAAAAACTATCATTATGGTACCTGGAAAACCTCAAAATGATGTTTTGCATCTCTAAATGCTATTTTCCCCTTTTGATAAACCTATTAATGTGCGTTGTCTCTTATTACGAGTTGGGTTTATGGGCTGCCGTGGAAAAAGCACTAATTCTCTCTAGGGATCTTGCACAGTCTAATCAATGTGCCAATGGCATTTTTGTGGAAAGTGCGTAAAAATGTATAGGTGATAATATTTTGACTTTTACTATGCAGATAAAAACATCTCTGTATATTCTGGAAAATTACCTTCCAGATTTATAAAAATTTTCATTGTTCTTAAAAATAGCTCATTGTTCTTTTATATTAAATTTCATTTGCTTCCTCTTCTCTGAAATACCTTTTCTTACACGAAAGGAAAGTCTTGCTTTTCCATTCACCAGAACAGTTGTGGCTCTTAATGTGAACGATAGAGAGAAAGTCTTAACATGAAGCCATTTATGAGGGAGGTTCTCATACAGCAGTTTTATTTTTCTTCTTGGTGCTTAAACTGTCAAAACAAAAAGGCTGTACCTCTATTATGAATCAGTAAAACTACATGGCATCATCCATAAACAAGGAAGAGATATTCCTAGCCTGGCTGGTTTTGAATAGATTGTACTTTGACAAGCTTTGTTCTAAAAGCAGTGAAACGTCCTCAATATCCTAACTGGATTCCCACAATGCATTTTCCCCAATCCATTGTAATGGCAGGTTTCCTGTCATTAATCAGCATTCAGACTGAAAAGAAAATTAGGAGATCTATGTGTTGAAATAGCTCTGGAGGGAAGAGATTTAATAGAAATATTTTCAATGTAAGTTATATCAAATGCTCAAACAGAACTGGGTGGAAACATGCTTATATTGTTAAAGGTGCTTTGAACTGAACTCAAATATGTATTTTTGGTGCTGTTCTTACTAATGTACTTTATCTGACAATAACCAAAACATTATCTGCTTCTTCATCTGCTTTTTTGTTATTAGTTGAAATTATTTACAGTAGAAATCTCCCAAGAGTGTTAACTTTCAAAAATATGTGTGTGTGAACTTTAAAAAAAGTTGTTATATAGCTATATGTTAGTTACATGTTATGTAACTATTTTAAAAGTTATATATATAATAACTTTATGATATAAAGTATATGTAATTATGTATATAACTTTTTAAAAGTTAACATACATATATGACATATATATCATAATGGTACATAGTTACTATATCATGTTCTACATATGATAATTATATGTTTTAAAATTGAACATAGGCCATGTCAGAATATCACTTAATGTATTGTCACTTCTTGGATTCTTACAGAAATTTCTAAAATAATTAGTCATTTAACATTCAAAATTGAATCTAATCTCAGTTTGGGTTCCATGTTCCTGATGTCTATTTGCCAGGTGATTTTTGACTTAAACATACATACATATTCTTGATATGGCTTACTTTAGTTAGATGATTCCATGTCCATCAATTGGGTGGGAGATGGTAGCCTAAAAGTTGCTATATTTCTTTTTAATTTTGCTTTTTAGATCCACCAATAACAATGATGTAAGGGGGTGAAAGGGATGAGGGTTAGTCAGACATAAAAGAAACAGGAGCTTTCCACAAGAAAGCATGTGGAAATAGATTGCTCACAGCTCTAGATGTACTGTTTGGTAAAAGCAATGGCACTCTAAGGAAGTAATGAAATCCTCTTCAGGAAGAAGCTAAAATACACAGGCACATAGAAAAGGCCCCTGAAAAATTATTGCACACAAGTACATTGCTACCCAGTATTCTCTTGCGCATCCAGGAGAGGCAAAAAAATGGTATGCTCCTTGTTCTCAAATTTCAAAGTTCTTACAAAGTATGAATAACTGGTGAGCTTTGCTTTACTCTTAACAGGAACACATCCTTTCAAATTGAAGGCTGATAGAATTATCTGGTAATCTTCTACAACAGTCCATTACAAAGACATGATGGTGTCTGTAAGTAACAGAATGAGATTCTTCGCAAAATGTAAACCAAGTAGTTGATATTGACAGTTGCTATACTAATAATTTACTACTGTAATTATGTCTTGCCTTTTGCTTTCTGAATGAATGTCATAGTTTGTCTCTAAATTCTTTGAACCTTTATATTTTATTTAATCATTGTTCTGCAGTGGCAAACATTATAAATATTTCTGTTCTATGAGACAAAAACTTTTGACTTCCATAAAAATATAAAAAGCAAAATTCCGCATCCTTTAAGTGTTTTCCTAATGACTGTGAGTCAAAATTATTAACTGTACTTCAAAAGCTGTCAATTTAGACTAATACACACTGAAAGCTTTGTAGATAAAGTATGGGAAATTTGTTTTTCTAATGCATTGAACACAATTTCCAACTTACTTATATTTCCAATTGTTAGATTTATGGTTGTTTTGACCCATTAAAATTATCTAGGTGGAATTCATTTCCTTTTTTTAATACAGTAAATGTATATAAATAAAATAATGCAAATATGAAAAAAATAAATATATATAAAAATTTTAACATACTCATGAATATCAATATTTTTGTGCTCTGCCAAATATTAAAATATTTTCTGTGAAATGGTTGTTTTTTTAATAAAGTAATAGTTTTAGTCTATCATCTTATCTGCCTGCCATAAGAATAAATATTTATATTACATCTTTTTACTTTAATAACAAAATTTTATTCATTAACATATTTCAAAATCAAATCATATTTACTTTTCTTTTTTTATTGAACTATAATTAACATTCAGTGTTATATTAGTTTCAGGTGTATAGTGTAATGATTCAACAATTCTATACATTACTTAGTGCTCACCTTAACATGCTTTATCTATTTCACCTATCCCCCCATCCACCACCCAACCACCAGTTTGCTCTCTGTATTTAGAAGTCTGTTTTTTCTCTTTTTTTCTTTGTTCATTTATTTTGTTTCTTAAATTCCACATATGAATAAAATCATATAGTATTTGTCTTTCTCTGACTGACTTATTTCTTGTAGCAATGTATTCTTTAGGTCCATCCATGTTGTTGTGAATAGCAAGATTTCATTCTATTTTTATGGTTGATTAATTATCTATCTATCATCTATCATCATCTATCATCTATCACATCTTCTTTATCCATTCATCTATGGATAGATACTTGGGTTGTTTCCATATTTTGGCTATAGTAAATAATGCTTCAGTAAACATAGGAGTACATATATCTTTGTGAATTAGTGTTTTTGTTTTCTTTGTATAAATACTAGTAGTGGAATTACTGGATCAAATGGTAATTTTACTTTCTAATTTTTTTGAAGAGCTTCCATACTGTTTTTCTCAGTGGCTGTACCAGTTTGCATTTCCATCAGCAACTCTTGAGGCTTCCTTGTTCTCCACAACCTCACCAACAATTGTGATTTCTTGTCTTTTTTTATTTCAGTCATTCTGACAGGTATGAGGTGATACCTCACTGTAGTTTTGATTTGCATTTCCCCGATGATCAATGGTGTTGAGCATCTTTTCATGTGTCTGTTGGTCATCTGGATATATTCTTTGGAAAAATGTCTATTCAGGTCCTCTGTTTATTTTTAAGTTTTTTGGTTTTTTTTTGCTGTTGGACTGTGTAAGTTCTTTATGTATTTTGGATATTAACTTCTTATCAAATAAAGTATCTGCGAATATCTTCCTGCCTTTTTGTTATGTTGATGCTTTTCTTTGCCATGCAAAAGTTTTTTGGGCATAATTTTATTTAATCATTCCTGAAAACAGACAACAGCAACTGCTTAAAAATAGAAAACAGTATTTCAGAAGGAACACTGAACAGAAAATGTAGAATGCCAGTCAAGTTAGATAATTTCTTGTTCTTTCATGCATTCATTTATTCAAAACTGGCTGAGTTAATGCTTATTCAACAAACGTTTACTTCGCACTTACTATTTTCTAGTTAAGGGGATGGAAATACAAATGTTCAAAGTTTAGTGTGAGAAATGGACTCACAATGTGAAAATTGGGGCACTTAACTGCTTTGAGCCTTGTTTCATTAAATGTGAAATAAAAGGTGATACTGGATGTCTCTAAAACATGTTTCAGATTTTACATTCTTTAATTTGTCCACTTTGGTTATTTTTCAAAGTTAAATCAATAACTTAATTATTAAATATTATAATTAGTATTTATATAAGTGTAATACATACATTTAATCCATTTTGAATGTTATAAAATACATTCATAGTTCCTCCTAATAATATTTTCAATGATCAATCCTTACTGATTTGAGGGTTTTTTAAATTGAGATATAAGTAGCATCTAAGATTATATGAAACTAACACCTGAAACTAAAGTGTACAACATAACATTTTAATGTTTATATATAGTATAACAATAACCATAATAAGTCTAGTTAATATTTATAAGCACATAAAATTAAATATTTTTCTTGTGATGAAATCTTTTAAATTATACTATCTTAGCACCTTTCAAGTATATAATACAGTATTACTAACTATAACTATTATGATGTATATAATATCTTCAGGATTTATTTATTTTGTAACTGGAAATTGTACCTTTTGACCCCTTTCACCTATTTTGCTCTCCCCTCAAGCTCTGCCGCTGGCAATCACCAGTCTCTTCTCTGTTATCTATGAGTTTATTAAATGTCACAAATTAACAAATTTTCATTTTTAAATTATGAAAATGAAAATTGAAGAAGGAAAGCACACAATATTCAAAATGGAGTAATCAAATTAGAAGTCACTTTTTACATATATATGTACTCAATTTCTGAATTCCTATAATATTTTGGACTACATCTACTTAGTGGTAGGAAATATAATGGTAAAATTAAAAATATATATATAACACATTTGCTGTCAACAATATTTTTTAAGTGTGGAATTTTTTTTTCATTTTCATAATCTTTCAGCTTTTTATCTACTTTTATTGACCTTCAGTGAATTAGTTTCTCAAGCTCTCTTACTCTTAACACTTACTCCAGTTCTATGTAAATAAATAATGCACATATTTTAAAAGAATTATATAAACTAGTTTATTAAAGTTGCTTTCCTCAACTTGACTCTTTAAAGGTCAAATGGCCACATGATATTTAAGTTGTAAGGGATTTCAGAGATCATCTGGAGTTATGCTCTTCTAAAATGTCACTGACGGACAGCGATCTCATTCTTTCTGAAATAATTTGGGTGAAAAAGAATTCAGCCTTTTCACTGTTGGTCAGCTCTAACTGCTAGAAAACATTTCTTTGGCATTACTAAGGTATTTTTTTGGAGATAAAAAGACAATGAATCATATTTCTCTTCTTCCAAATGTTAGTTAGGGAGGGGTATATTTCTGCAAACACTAATCAATAGTAGCAGGCAGTGAGAAGAGCTGTCTTTGGGACAGAATGCCATAGGAGCCCCAAGGAGGGAGGGATAGTCCCACAGAGCTTTGAGAGTAGGGCAAGTCCACTGGGTAGGGTTTCATACCGTCAAGACCTTGAAGAGAATAGCAGAATTTAGAAAAGTTGTATTTAAGGAAAAAAACATTCTAGTTACAGGGTATGAAGAAAGCAAATAAAGTGTTTTCTAAAAAATAATGAGTGAATGGTCTTATGTGAGTGGGAGCAGCAGAACACATGTGGAGGAAAATAACATTAGAAAGGTAGATTTATGCCAGGGCATGGATAATAGTAAATGTTTGCTAGTAATTCTTGATTCTTCTCTTTTCTCCATCCCTTCCTCCCTCCCACTACAACCTATGGTCCCCAAATTCCAAGATAGTATACTCTCAACGATGGTGACATTTAAGCTTTGTAACTGTGTATCTTTATCAACCTAATCATCTTAATCAACTAAAAAATTATATGACAAAATATTCTTTACTTAGAAATTTTATACATGTGTTATGTGACAAGAATCCACTATTGACTAACTTGAATTAGTTATTTAACCTCTTGGAGTACCAATATTCTCCCATTTAAGTAGGTTACGATAAAAACACTAACCTTATAGTGTTATTGGGTAGATCACACACACACACACCCTGAACCGTGACTGGCAATGTTAAATACTATTTAAGCTTCATCTAGTAGTAGTGATTTTACCTAAATTAATTATCTTAAATTTATAAAGCAAAATTTTACATGCAAATTAAAAGACAATAGGTTTAAACAAACAAATAAATACGTTCCTACTACTACTAAATAAGCTCCTACTATTCTAGAACTAGCAAAATTTTTGAGTAGAAGAAAAATATCTCCTTCCCTGGTTTTTCTTTGAGACAAAAAGAATCCCATCTCTAGGATTTGTAATTTACAGCAAAAGATTGACTGGCAATGTTACTTACCAGCCCAACTAGATTTTAGCAGTTTTTAAACCCAAAGAAACAGTATTGAACATGTTCTATCTGATTTCCTAATAATCTGAGTCAGTTTTCCACTAAGTCACTCAAACAAAACTGGATTACTTTATGCATTTCCCTGTGTAATCGACATATTCTGTTTTGTTATCTGCTGTGAACTGAAAAGACCAACTCATGGAATTGGCTTAGTAATGGGAATTAATTTGTTTTATGTAGAGAAATATCTCTAATATCAAAGAAATACATGTAGGCAAATGTAAAATAAATTAAGTTGCAGTAACATAATGAGAACTGTATTCGTTGCACACCTAAACTCTAATTCTAAATCCTAACTACACCCTTGGAAGTGTAATTCTTAGGGCAAGTTAGTGTCTTCAGTTGCTTCTTCATTGGTACATAGGGTCGGAACCTATCTTTTTCTTTTTTTCTTTTTTTTTTTTTTAAAGATTTATTTATTTATTTATTTGACAGAGTGAAACACAGCCAGAGAGGGAACACAAGCAGAGGGACTGAGAGAGGGAGAAGCAGGCTTCCCGCTGAGCAAGAAGCCCGATGTGGGGCTCAATCCCAGGTCTCCAGGATCATGACCTGAGCCAAAAGCAGTCGCTTAACCAACTGAGCCACCCAGGCGCCCAGAACCTACCTTTTTCATAGTGTTGATTTAAGGATTATTTCGGGTGTTCCATGCAAAGTGTCATTATTTGAGGTGAGCCATGCAAAGTGCTAACAATAGTAGTTAGCGTATGTTGACCATTATTTTATTATTATGTAGTTAAAACTATATTCATATGAAGTAAGCACTTGTAACTTCTAAATTTACTTTAGTTGTTAGTAAGTAATTTTAATAATTTGGTTATGAGTAATATGCAGAGAAAAATAGAGAAACATTTAACAAACATAAAGCATAATTACTCAGTGACAAAAGACTGATGACAGCTACTTCTAAACCAGCTCAGACCCTGCAGCGTTTGCAGGACATCTTCGTTCTGATTTATTCTTTTATTCAGTGAACAATATCAATTTATAATTGTAGAATATTTTTCTAGATTATCAAATACCATCTAAACAGCAAGTCACAATTTAAGGTATCACAAGTATTCTAAAAATTTAAACTTAATCCTCATATCAAATTCCTGGGATATGTTCAATAGTTTAACTTATTTTACAGATGAGAAAACTGACACAGAGAGTAGTGAAGTAAGTTCCTGTAGTTCTCAGAGCTAGTATGTGGTAGAACTGAAATTCCATCCCTAGCAATTTGGCTCCAAAACCTGAACTCATAATCATCATGTTACATTGTCTTTTGAATAATGGGAATGAGAATATATATATATATATTTCTTTTTTAGACTTATACCCAACAGTAAACATTTGATGACTGATTAATCCCTGTTGCTTTAGTTCTTCTCTCTGATTATTGATTTGTTTGTTTGTTTTGATGAAGCACCTTAATAGACAGGAGATAGAGAAAAACAGGAGGAAAAATAAACAAAAAACAGAGGTTGTGAAATTGTTAAAATAGTTATTTATCTAGTGAAGAACCTGGGTAAATATCTAGCACCCTAGCAAAATAGTACAAACTGCTTCTATACAACAACAATTCAGGTATATTACACAACAAAATTCTTCTACTGTGTTTCCCTGAAAACCAGAAGGTTCACACTTACTGGAAAGATCTTTATTTCTGTCCCTTAATACCTAGAGTAAAATGAAGCTATAATAAATACTCCTCAATTATTACTAGGAACTAAATTTTAAATTTCAAAATGCACTCTTTATGATGTACATACACAAAATGTGTTTCACCTTAGCCTAAAGTAGAAATTTTGGTTAATTTTCCCACACATTAAAATCTACACTGTTGAGGCACCTGGGTGGCTCAATTGGTTAAGTGACTGCCTTCGGCTCAGGTCATGATCCCGGAGTCCCAGAATCGAGCCCCACATTGGGCTGCCTGCTCAGTGGGAAGCTTCTTCTCCCTCTCTCACTCCCCCTGCTTGTGTTCCCTTTCTAGCTGTGTTTCTCTCTGTCAAATAAATAAATAAAATCTTTAAAAAAACTACATTGTTTTGCTCTTCTGTAGCAAAGGTTTTTTGTTTTTTGTTTTGTTTTGTTTTGTTTTGTTTTGCAAACAGTCTGAGGGAATTTATTATCCATGCATGTAATGACTGTTCTTCAAACAAGAGACCTTGGCACTCTGGGAAATAGGGTAACTTGTGAAGAAACATATGCATTTGGTTTGTCTGCTGGTTTCCCCATGGCCATTCTCTCTCTAACACTACAGTACAATTCTTACTGCTAGTTACATATTTCTTCACTATCTCAAATTAATCATTATAGAACATTATTTCTACATTAGTAGCATACTTGTACCATGAAAGTCCTTTATATAGGATACCAAAATTATTACAAATTCTTAATTAAAAGATATGTAGCATATTAATTATTATTATAGCAGCAAATAGAAATTCACAGTACAATCTTGGTGTGCAAGGCTTTCTTAAGATTTCAATTGTAGTCAAAAACAAATCCAATTCCTGGCATGATAGTATATACTTCTGAATGCATTTCTTACATCCTCACTGTTTGATTCCTTCCCTTCAGAGAGCTGGGGTTGGGAAGGTAGCTATAGTCAGGCAATTTCTAGGTAAGGATCTAAAGCACCTACAACTCCAATCCTGAAAGTGATGCCAAGATTAAATAAAGTCTAGATACAAACCTAAGACAAATATGCCAAGGGATGAGTGAGAGTGGGGGAGCCCAAAGAGAATGGAAATATCAGAAATGGAGAGAGTGAGCAATAAAGAGTACCCAAGCAGATGTCTGGGTATCTATGAGAACCTTCTCTGTGGGGGAGCATATACTCTTCAGGATTCATTAGATTCATGGAAGCACATAGTTACACAAGACACTCCATCTTCACCAGGAGTAAAGACTTAGAAAAAATAGAAGAGGGTGGATTGTGGCTGAGTATTTCATTCCTTCTTATGAAAATGAGAAGAGAATCAAGTTTAATTCTCATGCTTCTCGATCCATTGTAGAAACCTAGGGATCAGAAGGAGAAAAGATTATACAGGTGTTAGATGTAGTGAATTTGTCTATATCCCATCGGTTTCTTCAACAAGTTGGTTTTTTTCAAGAAGACCAAGTGACTGAACATTACAGGCATTAGGGTGTGCCCCACAAGCATGTTGCCTGTTTACTACTTTTTCTTTTGTACCAGTGTACACCATAAAATTTGACAACAATTTTATTTTCTCTTATAATTTTTTTTTTTTTAGATTTTATTTATTTGACAGAGAGAAACACAGCCAGAGAGGAAACACAAGCAGGGGGAGTGAGAGAGGGAGAAGCAGGCTTCCCACCGAGCAGGGAGCCCAATGTGGGGCTCGATCCTGGGTCTCCAGGATCATGACCTGAGCCAAAGGCAGTCGCTTAACCAACTGAGCCACCCGGCACCCCTTCTCTTGTATTTTTTTTATGTTTTTCAGATATTAAAAATAAGTAAAAATAATAGTGTTTACTTATTATGTTAGAAGACAGCTGGTGAACTATTTAAGCACAATATCACATTTAGTAAAAGAAATCTCAGTATTCAAAAAGTAAAAAAAAAAAAAAAAAAATTGTGAGATTGTGTTCAAAATCAAGTCTGCCCAGCCACTGAGGTTTTGCCAAAACACCTGTCATAATCATTTCATACCAAGATTGAAATTTCCTTGAAAATATTGATCGTGCCTTTTACTGCATGATCTCATCAAGTTAAGGACATCAGGGGCTATTTATTAATAAATCTTTTAATCCCTAAATATATAAAATTCACATGATCAAATTTCCCACCAGTTAAATAGTTTAACATACCAAATGCATTTTTACATCAGGACACAAAGTGATTTACTTTAGATTTCTCTCCTACAAGAATCTATCTCCATATGCCTGAAATTATTCATATAAGGTTTTGATAAAAAACCTTTGGAAGAATAAAATTTTTCTGAAGGAATCACTCTATATAAAAACTTATGCAGAAAAAGTAATGTCTGTGAAATCCCACTGCCTTCCAAACATTATTGTCATTAAAACAGTGTTATTTAGGGTTGTCTTCAAATCTACCTATTATCAGTATACTTCCAGACCCAGTTTCCACCAGCAGATGAACTGTCCATCTGCAGGCAGTCTGGAAAGGCTCACCTGATGACCACAGAGGATCAGTGCCTCCCTTTCTTCAATATCTGATGCATCTGTTTTCTGTTTGGCTCTCCTGCAGACAAACTTGTGCACAATCAGATGCCATAGTCCTGATATGCTATCTACTTGATGCGTTCTTGCATCTTGTTCCTGCCTTATGTGCTACTGATACAGTGTCTTCTCTCTCAGGTCTCTCTTAGGTGTTGATTCTCCTTTGCTCTCAGGCACTATTATATTATACCCAGATAAATCATTTAATTCTAGTATTCTTGAAACTTAATTGCTTATAACTACTGTACTTGGCATTTTTATTTGGGTATTATTCTTTTTTGAGAATTGGCTAAGAAAGAAGAGCTTGCCTTCCTATGAGATTTACATTTCTTCTCCAAGAGAAGAGGAGCTGAAATTATTTATAATATAGATTTTTCTGCAATTTTGCTTAAATCCTTTGAGAATTACATTTCTCATAGATCTACTTTCTGCTTATAATTCCAAATATGTTTGACACTGAATTTACATTTGCACTGAAAAGGCTGATTTCAAACTTCAGTTTCTTTCCTGGGAATACTGAGGTGAATATAGCAAAATTCTATATCCCTCACCAATTCAGATCATCAACATGAGAGCTAGCATTCATTAAACACAACATAAGCCACAACTTGTGTTTAGTAATTTATATGCATTATCTCTTTTAATACTAAAAATACTTTGGTGGGGTAGCCCTACTCCCATTTTATGATGATAAAATAGACCTGAAAAACTTACTTTGCTTATCTAGGGAAATTCAGTTTGGTAAGTATCAAAAGTTAGACCCAACACAGATCTTTCTGCAAATGAATTATTTACTCTTAGACATTACATTAGAGTTGTCTAATATTGCTTTTTGCTTCTTATTCTATAATTTAATAGTTGGAGGGGTCATCGCTTAATTGCTTCAGTTCAAGATCCAATATGCCTAAAGAAAATTTATTAAAAAGCAGTAAGATGAGCATTTTTACACACATGATATGAGTTTGCCAATAAATTTAGGGACCAGAATATTCTTATTTTTTTTTGTCAATTATCTAAAATCATTCATATAAATCCTGAAAGGAGTTGTTTTCAATTAATTAATGGCATATTTATTCTTTTATCTCTGCTATAGTTGGAAATAATAGCAACTGTATCATAAAGGTGAAATAAAAGCATCAATTTCTAAAATATAATATTTAAATTCTAATCCTAAAAAAACCCAAGATGCTATAAAATGAAATGCTTGTTGTTAATTATAACATTATCTTAGTTAAAAAAAAAAGGAAGCCTAACTGTGCTGACTTGTAGCTGTAGATTAGTTTCTATGATATGCACATTTCAAATACCATAATGGCATGAAAAAATATTCCAAAAGAAATTAATCTAAAGAAGAAGAAAAATGAGGAAGAGGAGGACAACAGTTGCTCAGGAAAACATAAGCCTATGACATTATGTTCCTAATGTCTGCAGGCCTAAATTTCTGATAAAGGATGGATTAGGAAAGGTAACTTTTCTTTAGATAATGCCTAAAAAGAACAGGCTACAAGTTTTTACCACAGTCATTACACAATTACTGGGTTTTGTTTGTTTTGTTTTGTTTCATTTTGCAAATACTAGTGAGTAATGAAAATACCTTACCTTATCTTTGACACTGTAATCCCTCTTCCCAATCTTGGTCTGTTTGATCTTGTCCCTGATCATTTACTTACAATGAAATGTACTACGTATTTTATGTATGGACCTTATTATTGTCTGTCTCCACATCAGAATGAGAAAAGGTATCTCTGATTGATTTATTTACTACTAGATTCAAAGTGTCTACAACAATGCCTCGCTCAAGGTAGAGGCCCAATAAATACTAATTAAAAGTGGATAAATTTGCATAAGTTATAAAGAACATATTCTGTCAGTAATAATAAAATCATAAATATGTTTTTAATATTATATATGATGTCAGAATAAAAGGGTATTGTTTGTGTGGTTGTAGAACCAGTAAAATATGAAATATGAATCTGTAGAGACTTATAAATAAAAACAAAAACTTCATTGACATAACAACAGTTTGAGAACAATTTATACATAAAAACTTAGCATTTAGTTGTCAAACATCATGGGCAGTTCACAGTTTTCCCCATGCATCACATTATTCCCTCACCAACCACAGGGGGCCCTACAGATCAGCTGTTTTACTCAGCAAGTGTGAATCAGCAGCTCTTTCCTGTAAGGCACGTGCAGCTGAGATGTTTTCTTTTTTAATTTAAGAAATCTAAATTTAATCTGCATGAGGTAAAATATAACTGTTGTGTTTACAAAGTTCCAAATGCCAGGAGCCATCTATCATTCTAATTATCATTAATCATTGTTGTCATTGCAGCTTTTTCTGAGGAAAAAGTTTTAAACATGGTAAATGTCTCCACTTCTTAGAAGGAGAAAGCAGAAGAACATTTAGTTTTGGTTTTCTCTTCTCTTGTCACCTCTAATTTTTTGATTAGACCACTGTCATTTCTAAGTGTCTAATCTAAGGAAGCTTTAAATGTATATAAAAGTTAAAGGTGTGGCTTTTGGAGGAAGAAGAATCATCTGAATTTCAGCCATGCCCCTTACTTCCATGTAGGGGAGTCAGCTCTGGTGATTACTGTTTGTCTCCTTCCCACCCTTCCCTGTTCCTGGAACCTGAGCACCAAGGGCAGCAACACCAAGCTGCCTTGTTCTCTGGATGCTGGGTAGGTTGAGCCAATGTGAGGCATAAGATGGAGCCTGGAGAATGAAAGAAGCAAAATGTTGGGTGTTTCCCCTCACAGCAGTTCTGACAGTGGATATGTTCCGGTCAGTCCTAATCCCCACTGATATGGGTATGTCTTCTTAGGTTCTAGTGCTTACAGGATTCAACACCATTCTCTCCCTTTTTTACAGAAAAGCCTCCTTGGAAAATGTAAACCCTAAAATTAGGTTCAAAACTCTTCCTTCCACTGATGGAAGAAAGGCAGAGTATACTTTAGGAAAATTTGCTTTTCTATGTAAACAATAATTTGTGGTCACATTAGAAAGAATTTTGCTATACTACTTTATCAATGCTTTTATCATGAAAAGAGGGAAAAACTGGCATATTAACTCATATAAACATCACACATCTTCAGCAGCAATATTCATTGAGTGTATTTACATTCTCTCATCATATGGCTCATTTTGCTTTCTTTTGCTTATTTTTGTCTTTCCAAAAGAGAGCTTAGTTTTGTTTTGTTTGTTTGTTTGTTTTTCCTCTTCTGGAAAGACATGTTAGGTGGATAATGACAAAATGAAAGACACAAGCCTAAATACTTGATTGTCATGTGCAAAGGCATTCATAACTAAAGGAGTGATATGCTTTTATTTTCCATAAAAGCAAGAAGCATAGAAATTTAAAATTTACATAATTTTGTGGATATACCTTAAACTGAGTTTTTAATATCCATCTGAACTGCAAATGCCAGTCAAATAAGTACTTGGTTATAATTGTGGTGAATATTCTTCTTTTTTCTTCTGTTTTATCAGAAATAATTTTAAACATCTTAAAAAAAGTTGAGTTGAAGACCAAATGATTCAGGAAAAAGATGAAATCATGGTAGGTGCCCAATATTTAGTATTACTTTTGCTGCTTTGGTGTTACACAGGTAAGCTATACGGAAGGAAAATTTCTTAAAGAAATATGATTCCAAGTCCTTTTAGAATAGTTTTAAGAACATTCACTATTGCTATCATATATAGTCTTGTTGGTTAAGAGTTGTAACTCGGATGTCTCTCCTGCTTTCATGTTCAATTTACTTGTTGCATCTATAAGGGAAGAAAACTAGAAATGTCCTGTTTTCCAAAATAAATGGAGTACAACTATTACTTTATTTATTGGTTGTTAGAGGTCATTCAACCTGAAACAATGTTCAAAATTCATATATGTGTGCCTTTTGTCTCTCATAGAAGTAAATCAAAGTTAGGAAGATCTGAGTATGCTAATTTCTTTTGTAGTGTGCTACGAAATAATTTGTCCATGGAATTTTTAAAAAATGCTGTTAATGTTTTTCAATATATTAACTTCTATAGTAAATTCGTTGAGCAGTGTCAAATATCTATTCACTAGAGGTACGGTATTTCTTCAGTCTATGGAGTTTGAAGGACTTTTCTTTGTTCTGTAGAATTTGCAATAGCATCTGACAGGGAAATTAAAAAATATAACTTTAATGAACTATGTAACAAAACTACCAAAATTAATTTTTAACTGTTTCCACAATATTCTAAAATGAAATAAAATGTCATTAAAGTACTTTAGTTATTATATTATTTATTTACTATTTATTTTAAAAATCAGAAGTCAGTACAAGTGTTTTCTAATCGTATTGAAACAAATTGACACTCCAACTGTTCCATTACAAACAATTGCCAAATATTTTTGTAAAAAGTTCCCTGACTAAACTTTTCGTTTATAAACAAGTATCATCAAGAAGCAATATTTTTAAACATCTACTAGGTTGAATTATGATATTTTGCTCAATTTGGAAAAATTATGGTACTGTACTTTTAAAGATTAACAAAATATTTCTTCTTCCATATACAGCATACATAAAAATGCCAAAAAATATCATTTTCCTAAAGCCTTCAGTACGGTTTGCTTCCTGGATGAAGTAAGTGGTTGGAGACAGGATTGGATAGGAGAGTTTGACTGAATATGCTTATATAGATTTTGAAATTTAAATTATGTGAATATAATATTAATTCAAAAAGTCAGTTAAAGTTTTATAAAAATTAGAATATTCTCTCTCTTTAGATCAGTTGTTACTTGTTTTCAAACTTGCTCTTTCATTTTGTGAAGAAGCTACTATATTATTAATTTAAAATTAATAAGGATATAACTGAAGGCTAATCAAAACAATCTGGGCACATTTCTGTTTGTATGTGGGCATACAGAACTAGACAATGCTTAATGCCATGTTAGCCGGTTAAGAGGCAAATGTTTTTCCTTCTCCCTGAAGAGGACAAATGCTAATAGAAATCACAAGTGCTTAGACTGAGGCAACACTTTTGGAAGGAATAATCTACCTTTAAGTTCAAATGACTACCTTCTTTTTTTTTTTTTTTTTAAGATTTTATTTATTTATTTGACAGAGAGAGAGATCACAAGTAGGCAGAGAGGCAGGCAGAGAAAGAGGGGGAAGCAGTCTCCACATTGAGCAGAGAGCCCGATGTGGGGTTCGATCCCAGGACCCTGTGACCATGACCTGAGCCAAAGGCAGAGGCTTAACACTCTGAGCCACCCAGGTGCCCTTAAATGACTACCTTCTTGCTTTATGTTTTGGGTCCTCTACAATTTGAATTCAAAACACACCACCATTTGCCTTCAGAACACCCCTCCCTTAGTGACCTTGGTGACAGATCAAAGCTGAGCTGACTAGTCTGAATTTGAGTTTCACACATCAGAGAGTCATGGAGTGATACCAAAATGATCCTTTATCTAAAAAACACAAAATATTTTATGTATTTTGTTATTTAGTCTTTGCAACATGTCTGTATGGCAGGTATGAGAATCTCCTCTTCAAGTAAAAGAAAAAGAAAAAAAGCTTAATTGAAAAAAAAGAAAAGAAAAAAGTTACCTGCAGGAGGAATTTATCATAGAACATCTGCTCTGTTTCTGGATGATTTTGTCAGAGTGATTCAATCTTCATGTGGAGTTGCAATGAGGAAAGCTCTGTGAAGATGGTTGGAAGGACTTGTTGAAGAGAATGACTGTGACCCTTTCCCCTTATGGACAAGGATAGCATGTCTTATTTTTCTACACTTAAAACAATATATTTTCCTCTTTTGGCAACACTCCTCATCTTAGTTCTCAGTAGGCAAAATGTTTCTGAGATGTTTTCTTTTTCTTGTTAAATACTGACATTACTTTTCCCTATGTATTTGTTGTTTTCTAAGTGTGGTTTGCAAGCATCTGAGGGTTCTTGAGACCCTTTTATGAAACCTAAGAGCTCAGAACTAGTTTAATAATAGTACTAGTTTAATAATAGTCCTAAAGCATAATTTACCTTTCACTGTGTTGACATTTGCACTGGTGGAGCAAATGCAATGGTGGGTAAAAATGCTGACACCATACTGTCATGGTGCACCGATGTACACAGGTTGTCCGTGTATTCTCCCTTACGATGCACCGCAAGAAAAACAGAAGGCATTCAGACTTAAGAAAGTCCTTAATGAAGTGGTAAAAATTATTAATTTTATTAAATGTCTACCTTTAATTTTACTAAGCTTCACAGTCTAGGCTCTGACAAAATGAGAGTACACAAACAGTACCTCTGCGGCCTGCCAAAGCCCAATGCCTGTCTCCCAGAAAACAGGATTGTTTGAACCGTGAACTGGTTGTTTTCTCTTGGACTACTATTTTTATTTGAAAGAAAAAATAGCAAGCTATGATTATTCAAATGTAGGTATTGGCAGATATTTTCTTAAAAGTGTATAAAGTAGCCTGAAACTTCAAAGAAAATAACTGACAATATTTATTGCCAATGATGAAATTTGAGATGTCAAGTGAAAATTAGAGTTTTGGAAATTGTACCCACTGTTATCATCTTGACAACTTCTCAATCTTTGAAGCCTTTTCTGATGAGATAGGGACGGGTGATGATATTAACTAACAGATATAATTGATATTGTATAATGAGATGTGTCAAAACTCAGAAGATTTGCATAAGGAAGAGAACTGATATTTTCCAAATAACCAATGGATGATGTTACACAATCATGTATGGGTAACACATCCTTTCAGAGTGTGAGGGATCAGTGGATTTGACTGTAAAGGACACAAAAAGCTTACTGGCCTGGTTTCAGTTTCCATGTCACTTGCCACATTTTGGTGTCATAAGAAAGAAAAATATCCATGATTATCTGAAAAACCTATCAAAATACTCCTCCTTTTCCTAACTACATATCTGTGTGAGACTAGATTGTTTTTGTTTACAAGTAACATAATATGACTACAAAAGCAGAAATGAGACTAAGGTGGTCTTCTATTCAGACATTAATATTTGAAAAATGTAAGTCATGACTGTTCTCACTACTGTTTTTGGAAAATATAAGTTTTCTTTAAATAAAATATTTATTTTACATATAATAAGCTTATTTTAACTTTTAAATGAATTAATAAAATATTTTATTTATTTTTTATTTTTAATTTCTAGCGTGTGTATATCAATATATAAACTTGTATAACCAAAGCTCTTTGAAATTCTCATATATTTTAAGAACCTAAGAAAGTCCTAAAAACAAGAAAAATTGATAACTGCTATTGTTCAGAAATCCTCAGTTGAGTACAGTGACAGGATTAATCAAACTACTTATTTGAGAATATCTACCAAATTGAGGTTATCTTAATAATAATTCAGTGAACAGTGACTGATAATGAGAAAAACATCTCTAAAGGTCATGTTGCTTAAATTAAATGGAATAATATATTGCTGATTTCTTTAGAAAGTTAAATAGCTAACACAGCTTTAACGTAAATCCAAGTTAGTTGAAAATAACTACCTTTCGAGATATCCTGAATGATTTAACATTCTTTGGTGGTATTATTTACTGTATCGCATTACTAAGCTTTGTTGTTATTTTTTCTTGAGTGTTAGATGAAAATGAAATCGCTGATTTGCATGTTTGCATATATTTGCATATCATACTTAAAAACTTTTATCTTCAGTATGTAAACTAAAAGAAAATGAATTATAACAATTTACAATGATTATATTCAGGGCCAATATTCTGGTATAAAGTACTTAAACTCTTTTTAAATTAAATAATGTGATAAAATTTGAAATTGAGAATAATAAATATACAAATAAAAAGTGCAAAACAAATATAAAGAGCTCAATATATGATATAGATAACTTTGTGCAGGGTGATGGTGGAGATATAAGGCAAATAAACAGTGTTGAGAGAGAACAAGATATTCTTTATCTGCCCTGTTATACAACATGCATTATAAATATTGATGACACTAAATAAACTACTTACAGATATGTGTGAATATTATCTATATATTAATATTCTACATATTTCACAGTTCACTTAACAAAAACTTTAAGAGTTCTCATGGTGGCATTGACCTCTTTGGCAGGTAGCCATATCTGTTTGTAATGCAACTTAAGTCACACTAATTATTTTAAACTTACTGTACATTTTGCTCTGACTATTTTACATAAATTAGTGGAAACAAACCTTAAAAGTCTGCTAGTGGAAATATAATTGGGACAAAAGTAGAAATTCTATTTCAAGTTAAAATCAATGCTAGCCTTAAGTCAGCGTTTGTCACCACTTGTATAGAAGCCAAAGTTGATCTAATGTTTATATTACCATTGTTGAAACCATTTCACACTCTTTCTCCTGATTTTTTTTTTCTTTCTTTTTTTAAAAGATTTTATTTATTTTTTTGACAGAGAAAAACACAGCTAGAGAGGGAACACGAGCAGGGTGAGTGAGACAGGGAAAAGCAGACTTCCCACCCAGCAGGGAGCCGGATGCTGGGCTCCATCCCAGGACTCCAGGATCATGACCTGAGCCAAGGCAGATGCTTAACAACTGAGCCACCCAGGCACCCCTCCTGATTTTTTTTTTTTTAAAACTTGTGATTAGCATATCTTGGAAGCCTATGTGATTTAATTTGTTTCTTTTTCAGTATTTTATTGGATAGAATCAGAGGACAAATTTTGTTGCATTAAGCCTTATTTACATATGCAGACACAGTTTACATTTGGTGTCAATATTAAAAAGACTGGATTAGACATTCAAGTACATCTACCACTGTAAGGAGTCAAGTGAATATGTTATATTATAGTAAACATTATTTTCCTTTTTCACAGCTCCTTTAGAATAAACTTTTTTAGCTTATTCTGCCATTCTCTTTTAAAATTTGACATAGAATATTTCTCCTCTGTACTGTATATATTCACTTATCCTTTCTCTACAATTAAATTGTACAAATCAACTTGGTTTGCTTTTGTAACAATTTTTTTTAAAAAATCAATGGATGGCCTCAATAAGACATTCAATAGATTAAGCTTAGTGCAAGTGTGAAGAAAGAAGGTAAAAAGAATGTGCTCAGCATGCTATATGTACATGCACACATTTATACACATGTATGCTTGTGTATTGCACATAATCAAAACATACATACATCCATGTATATGTATGCCCACATATACATATAAATGCTTAGCACGTATGTTGTGTATATGTATATGTACTTGTGTATGTACATGTGTGTGCATGTGTACATGTGTGTATATATATACATAAAATAAAATATGGTGTTTAATAGAAGATGTGATAGGATAGGATCCATGAGATATTTGTAAAGATAGAGCTTGGATATAGATTCATTTTAAGGAGATGGGTACTCCTGATTATTTTTTTTTTTTTGGCAGGGTGGGGTGGCAAACATTGTAAAAACATTTGAGACATATCTTTGTGTGCCAGTCCATTCTCAAGATATAAACCAGTGATCTTTTAAACCACAAAATGGATCAAAATGAACTATTCAAATACTACAGTTGTATTTGGGATAAAATTCAAAAATTTTATTGTGGTATATAAGACAAATAATTTATTTCTTTCCAACCACTTTGGCCTTCCCCACAGTCACTCTCTCTTATCCACTATGCATCAGCATGATGGGAATTGCTCAGTTGTTGGCATAGGCCATGCTTTTTCCTGCCTCTAAATAGCTAAGTCCAGTGTTTCTGTTGGAACCTTTATTCTCATGAGGTTAATTTTTACTGATAGATAAATGCTTCCAGTTGCCCTCTTCCCCACCAGTGCAACCCCTCCAACCTAAATTACTTCCTCTTAGTTATGCTCTTCTATCTGTACCTTTCTTTCATAGTAAATGTATGCAATATTTATATGTGAAAATACCATGTAATCTCTTTTTCCACTTTAAAGAATGTTTAAATTTTATTCACTGTTGTGCTCACAGTGAAAACTTTCACGTAGATAACTCTCAATAATTTGTTGAAGGAATTAAAAAAGAAAGTCAGTATTACAATCCATGCTTAAGTTCTTGCTCAATATCCTGAAAGATGCCTAGCTTAGTGCCCTACATAGTTACCATTATTCTTCCATTTTCCACATGTCAGGCTAATTATATATCTTGCAATGTAATTTGTCTTTTGAATTTGATAATAAAAATATTGCTTTGTATTTTGTGTGTCCGTGCTTTAGAAAAAGCTTTATTTAGATATAATCATTACATAATTTAACCATTTAAATTCTCCAACTATCAGTATAATCTAATTTTGGAGCATTTTCATCACTTTGAAAGGAAACTTAGTTCCTATTACCTCTGCCTATGCTCCCTCCAGTCACAGGTAAGCCATTAATCTACTTTCTGTTTCTATATACTTATTCTGGGCATTTCATATAAATGAAATAATATAATATATAGTCTTTTGTGACTAACTTCTGTTTTTAAATTCATTTTTCTAGTCATTAATTTTTTTTTAAGATTTTATTTATTTGATAGAAAGAAAAAGCCAGAGAGGGAACACAAGCAGGGGGAGTGAGGGAGGGAGAAGCAGGCTTCCCGCTGAGCAGGGAGTCCGATGCGGGGCTGGATCCCGGGACTCCAGGATCATGACCTGAGCCAAAGGCAGTCGCTTAACCAACTGAGCCACCCAGGCGCCCTAGTCATTAATATTTAATCACTTTTAGGTTGCCTGGGTGGCTCAGGTCATGATCTTGGGGTTCTGGGATTGAAGCCTACATCTGGCTCTCTGCTTAGGGAGGAGTCTGCTTCTCTCTCCCCTCTGTTTCTCCCTCCAGCTTGTGTTCTCTCACTCTCACTCTCTCAAATAAACAAAATCTTTTTAAAAAAGTATTCACTTTATAAAGATGCCAAGATGTGAGTAATTGAGAATTTAAAAAGAGGTCCTTATCCACAGATAGTTTGAGAAATAGTATTTTATTTTGTTATTTTTTAAATCATAATTTTATTTCTTCAGTGTTCCAAGATTCATTGTTTATGCCCCCCACACAGTGTTCCATGCAATTCATACCCTCAATAACCACCACCAGGTACCCCCATCCCCTAAACCCCCTCCCTTCCAAAACCCTCAGTTTATTTCTCAGAGTCCAAAGTCTCTCATGCTTCATCTCCCTTTCTGATTTACCCCAGTTCACATTTCCTTTCCTTCTCCCACTGTCCTCCACATTACCCCTTAGCTCCACAAGTAAGTGAAACCATATAATACTTCACTTATTCTGCTTGGCTTGTTTAACTCAGCATAATCTCCTCCAGTACCATTCATGATGCTACAAAAGTTGGGTATTCATCCTTTCTGGTGGAAGCGAAATATTCCATTGTATATATAGACCATATCTCCTTTATTCTTTTGTCTGTTGAAGGGCACCTTGGCTCTTTCCAGTTTGGTAATTGTGGCCATTGCTGCTATGAACATTAGGGTACATATGGCCGTTCTTTTTACTACATCTGTATCTTTGTGGTAAATACCCAGTAGTGTAATTGCAGGGTCATGGGGTAGCTCTATTTTTGTTTTTAAGGAATCTCTACACTGTTTTTCAAAGCAGCTTAACCAACTTGCGTTCCCACCAACAGTGTAAGTGTTCCCCTTTCTCCATATCCTCTCCAACACTTGTTTTCTGTCCTGTAAATTTTGGCCATTCTGACTGGTATAGAGTGGTATCTCAGTGTGGTTTTGATTTGAATTTCCCTGATAGCTAATGATGATGAAACTTTTTTAATGTCTGTTAGCCATTTGTATGTCTTCTAGGGAGAAGTGTCCGTTCATGTCTCCTGCCCATTTTTTGATGTGATCATTTTTTTTTTTTTTTTTTTTTTTTTTTTTTTTTTTTTTTTTTTTTTTTTTTTTTTTTTTTTTTTTTTTTTTTTAGTTATTGAGTTTGAGGAGTTCTTTACAGATCTTGGATATTAACCCTTTGTCTGTAGTGTCATTTACAAATATCTTTTCCCATTCTGTGGGTTGCCTCTTTGTTTTGTTGACTGTTTCTTTTGCTGTGCAGAAGCTTTTCATCTTGAAGTCACAAATGTTTATTTTCACTTCTGTTTCCTTTGTCTTTGGAGACATGTCTTAAAGAAGTTGCTGTGGCTGATATCAAAAAGATTACTGCCTATGTTTTCCTCTAGGATTTGATAGATCCCTGCCTCATGTTGAGGTCTTTCATCCATTTTGAGTTTATCTTTGTGTGTGACATAACATAAGAGAATGGTCAAGTTTCATTCGTCTATACATAGCTGTCCAATTTTCCCAGAACTATCTATTAAAGAGACTGTCTTTTTTCCACTGGATATTTTTTCCTCCTTTGTTGAAGATTGTTTGACCATAGAGTTGAGGATCCATATCTGTACTCTCTACTTTCTTCCATTGGTCTTTGTGTCTGCTTTTGTGCCAATACCATGCTGTCTTGGTGATCACACCTTTGTAATAAAGCTTGAAATCAGGCAACGTGATACCCCAGCTTTGTTTTTCTTTTTCAACCTTTCCATAGCAACTCAGGGTCTTTTGGGTTTCATATGAATTTTAGGATTGCTTATTCCAGCACTTTGAAAAATGCTGGTGTAATTTTAATCGGGATGACATTGAAAGTATAGATAGCTCTGGACAGTAAAGACATTTTAACAATGTTTATTCTTCTGATCCATGAGCATGGAATGCTTTTCTATCTTTTGGTATTTTCTTCAATTTCTTTCATGAATGTTCTGTAGTTCTCTGAACAGATCTTTAACTTCTTTGGTTAGGTTTATTCCAAGATATCTTATGGTTTTTGGTACTACAGTAACTGGAATAAATTCTCTAACTTCCCTTTCTATATTTTCCTTGTTAGTATATAAGAATGCAACTTATTTTTTGTGAATTGATTTTGTATCCTGCCACATTACTGAATTGCTGTATGAGCTCTAGTAGTGGGTGGATTATTTTTTTTTTCCATATAAAGTATCATGTCATGTGTGAAGAGAGAGAGTTTGACTTCTTCTTTGCCAATTTGAATACATTTTTTTTTTATTGTCTGATTGCTGTTACTAGGACTTCTAACATTATGCTGAAAAACAGAGGCAAGAGTGGGCATTCTTGTCTTGTTCCTGATCTCTGTGGGAAAGCTGTCAGCTTTTCCCCATTGAGAATGATATTCACTGCTGTTTTTTTGTAAATAGATTTTATGAGATTGAGGAATGTTTCCTCTATTCTATACTTTGAAGAGTTTTAAACAAGAACAGATGCTTTATTTTGTCAAATGCTTTTTCTGCATCAATTGAGAGGACCATGTGGTTCTTTTCTCTTCTTACTGATTTGTTCTATCACATTGATTGATTTGAGAATGCTGAACTACCCTTGTGTCCCGGGGATAAATCCCACCTGGTTGTGGTGCATAATCTTTTTAATATACTGTTGGATCCTATTAGCTAGTATTGTTGAGAATCTTGGGATCCATATTCATCAGGAATATTGGTCTGAAGTTCTCCTTTTTGATGGGGTCTTTGCCTGGTTTGGGGATTAAAGTAATACTGGCTTCATAGAAAGAGTCTGGAAGTTTTCCTTCTCTTTCTTTTCTTTGAAACAGTTTCAGGACAATAGGAATTATGTCTTCTTTGAATGTTTGGTATAATTCCCTGGGTAATCCATCAGGTCCTGAGCGCTTGTGTTTTTGGGAGCTTTTTGATCACTGCTTTAATTTCATTACTAGATAGATATCGATTCAGGTTGTCAATTTATTCCTGTTTTAGTGTTGGAAGTTTATGGGTTTCCAGGAATGCATCCATATCTTCTAGATTGTTTAACTTATTAGCATGTAACTGTTGATAGTAATTTCTGATAATTGTTTCTATTTCCTTGGTGTTAGTCGTGATCTCTCCACTTTCATTCATAATTTTATTAATTTGGGTCTTCTTCCTTTTCTTTTGGATTAGTTTGGCCAATGGTTTATTAATCTTATTAATTCTTTTAAAGAACAAGCTTCTAGTTTTGTTGATGTGTTCTACTGTATCGCTAGTTTCTGATTCATTGAACTCTGCTCTAATCTTACTTACTTCCTTTCTTGTGTGTGGGGTTGGGTTAATTTGTATTTTTTTTCCAGTTCTTTAAGATATAAAGAGAGTTGGTGTATTTGGGATTTTTCTATTTTTTTGAGTGAGGCTTGGATGGCTATATATTTCCCCCCTTAGTACTGCCTTTGCTGTATCCCATAGGTTTTGGACTGATGTGTCTTCATTCTCATTGGTTTCCATGAAATATTTAAGTTCTTCTTTGATTTCCTGGTTGAGCCAAACATTCTTGAGCAGGATAGTCTTTAGCTTCCAAGCGTTTGAATTCCTTTCAAACTTTTTCTGTGGTTGAGTTCCCATTTCAAGGCATTGTGGTCAGAGAATATGCAAGGAATAATCTCAATCTTTTGTATCAGCTGAGCCCTTATTTGTGTCCTAGTATGTGGTCTATTCTGGAGAAAGTTCCCTGTACACTCAAGAAGAGTGAGTATTCTGTTGTTATAGGATTGAATGTTCTGAATAAATCTATGAGATCCATCTGATCCAATGTGTCATTCAAGTTCTTGTTTATTTGCTGATTTTCTGTTTAGATAATCTGTCCATTGCTGAGAGTGGTGTGTTAAGATCTACAATTAATATATTCATATTAATATGACTCTTTATATTTTGCTTTGCAATTGGCTTATGTAGTTGGCTGCTCCCATGTTGAGGGCATAAATATTTACAGTTGTTAGATCTTGGTGGATAGACCCTTTGAGAATCATATAGTGTCCTTCTGTATCTTTGACTATATATATAGTCATATATATATATATATATATGACTATCTTTATATATATATATATATATAAAGACTGTAGTATTTAGCATAGAATCTAATTTAACTGATATGAGGATTGCTACCTTAGCTTTATTTTGAGGCCCGTTAGCATGTAAGATGGTTCTCTATCCCCTCACTTTCAGTCTGGATGTAGCTTTAGATTCAAAATGTTTCTCTTGTAGATAGCATATGGATAGGTCCTGTCGTTTATCCTGTCTGCAACCCTGTACCATTTTATGGGACCATTTAGGCCATTCACATTGAGAGTGATTAATAGATACATTTTTATTGACATCATGTTGCCTGTGAAGTCCTTGTTTCTATAGTATGCCTCTGTAAATTTCTGTTCTGTGTCACTCTTCAGTTCTTTCTTTTTTTATAGAACACCCCTTAATATTTCTTATTGTGCTGGCTTCATGGTCGCATAATCTTTTATACTTTGCTGGTTCTGGAAGTTCTTAATCTCTCCATCCATTTTGAAAGTCAGCCCTGCTGGGTAGAGTATCCTTGGCTGCATTTTTTTTTTCATTTAATTTCCTGAATATGTCTTGCTAGCTCTTTCTGGCTTGCCAGGTTTCTGTGGACAGGTCTCACATTATTCTGATGGTCCTCTCTCCATATGTAGGGATCTCTTCCCCCTAGCTGGCCTTAAAACATATTCTTTGACTTTATGATCTGTGAATTTCAGAATTATGTGCCTGGAGGTTTTTCTAGCCTTGTTAGTCTTGGAGGGTGTCCTCTGCCTCTAGGACATGAACACTTGTTTCATTCCCCACATTAGGGAAATTCTCATCCAGGATTTGTTCAACTATATCTTCTAGTCTTCTTTCTCTTTCTACCCCTTCATGGGTCCTAATAATTCTGATATTGGAGCATTTCATGGCATCATTTATTTCCTTAATTCTATTTTCATGGAACTTTAGCTCTTTGTTCCAAGACTTCTCCTACTCCTCCTTCTCAGTCAATCTGTCTTCTAGAACATGAATGAGATCTTCTGCTTTACTTACCCTAGCTGTTACAGTATTTAGATTGGATTCGGTCTCATTGGTAGCATTTTTAACCTCTGCCGGATCAGTTTTCACTTCTGCCCTTAGAGAGTCTATCTTGCCACTAATGGTCTTTTCCAACTTAGCCATTGTTTAGATAATTGTTACCCTGAATTCCATTTCTGTCATATTGCTTATGTCCATATTGAGTAGTTCTGTGACAGAGGCTGCAGTCTCTAAATTTTTCTTCTGTTGGGTGTTCTTCTTCTGAATCATTTTGGTGAGGGGTGGTTAGGGGGATGTATAGCTTAATATATCAACCTCGATCCAGGCAAGTTGCTCATTGTAAGGTTTCAGAGCAATCAGAAGGCACCACCAAAAAGAAAGAAGAAAGAAAAAAGAGAGAGAAAAAAAAGAAAGGAAAAAACCAAGCTAAAATGGTCCCCTGATATGGCACAAAAACAAAAAAGAATAAACAAAAAGACCATCAAAAGTGAAAGAAAGGAGAAAAAAAGCAAAATCCAGCCTAAATGACCCCCAAGAATAAAATTTATATAGTAAAAAGGAAAAAGAAAATACACAGAAACACTGACAGAAGAATAAGATGGGAAGGTGGTTACAAACACTTGTTGTGGGCGAGGAAAGTATTTCAGTTCCTCCTGGGTGTATCTTGTTATTTTTGTTAGAGGACTCAACTTTCTAGAGATATAGGAAAATTAAAACTCTTTTATATATAGGAGTAGTATTGAATAGGAAAGAAGGATTACTTTGAAGCTTATAGCTATATGTATATTTTTTATGTATGAAAAAAAGTTTAAGTTAAAAAATTATGGACTGCTGTATTAAACATCAAGTTGTGATAAGTAGCTTAAAATAATAAAGGTACAAGAATCATGAGAATGAATTTCAAAATTAAAAAAAAAAGAAAAGAAAAGATGTATCTATAAAATACACAGGTTTTGGGGCAGTACCAGGAGCTTAATAGACTGTTTTTTTCCCAAATGTTGGGGTTTTAAAGTTTTATGGAGACCTTGTGGCAGTTTTCCCATTGTTCTTCTGGCTTGATCTCTGAGGGATAGGCCTTCCAAGTGTTGTTTTTCAGTCAATCTTGCTTAGGCTGAGTCTCCCTGCCCCTGTCAAGGGGCTAGGCTCTATGGAAACTGGTTTTTCAGGCTTTTGTTCTTTTATGGCTTTTTACAGCTTTTAGGAGAGTCAAAGCAAAGAAAGATGTCTGCACTCAGACCTCCCTTTCAGTGAGAAGCCTCAGTTAGCTCCTCTCTGGATGGTCTTGGACACAGATTCTCTTTCTGCAAACTCCCCTGCACCCTGCCACCTCTCACAGATGGTGCACACCCTGAGTCACTGCCTCGACCCAAGGCCCTCTCTTGTCTCTACACTCCCATGCCACAGAAACTGGGAGGAATATTGGTTTGTGTGAGCCTGCCCTTTGGGGACTACTGTTTGGAGCTCACATCTATGAGCTCACATCCATGCTGGGTGCACTAGGATTCCTCAGTCCCACAGTCATACATGGCTGCAGGACGAATGGCCTCCAGCTTAGGCAGGGGGAGGGGGGGTTGTCTGCCCAGCCCAAGTGATGGTGCAAGCAGCTAAAGTATCAGGGAGTTCCCACTGGGTTCATTCAGGTGCCAGTAGGCACCAGCTACGGATGTCCCAGGAATGCAATTTTAGGTCCTTGCCTGTGGCCATCAGATTCCATCTGTTGCCCCTTAGGACCCTTTGTTTTTAAGGGCTTTTAACCAGACTGCAATTTGATTCTGGTCCCCAAGCACAGGGCACTTTCATATTAGGGTATTACTTTCCATTGGATCACTTCTGGTGGCACCCTCCCCTTTTTTGTTTATCCTCCAAAATCAGTCTGAGCATTCCCATTCCATTTTACTTCTCCACTGCTCTTCTATCTCTGAAGAGATCTAAGAGTGTGCAGTCTATCTCAGGCTGATTTCATGGGAATTCATAGTGTTCTGGTAGATATTTATCTCACTTCAGGGGACGGGTTGAAACAAGGTCTCCTAATTCTGGGCCATCTTGCCCCTTTCGAGAAATAGTATTTAATAATCATGCATATATTGTGCATGTAGTTATTAGACAAATGGCCATTTATAATGATTTGAAGTTTTAAATATGTTCAGTAATATGATTAACAACAATCTAACCACTCTTGTATATTTGATTTTCAGACAACTCTTTAGAAACCCATGATAGTTGAAAGCAGAGTTTATCTCTTAGGTGGGTGTGATCTGGGCAACAGTGGCAATTGAAGTAGCTTCTTGGAGATTTTCTCCACCAAATCTCTGATTCCTCTAATCTTTGTTGCAAATGCTGTCAAGTCCCTCTAATTCAGCAGCATGTACTAACATAATCCAGTTGTGTATAGTTTTGTGTTTTTTAAAAGATTTTATTTATTTATTTGACAGAGAGAAACACAACTAGGGAGGAAACACAAGCAGGGGGAGTGAAAGAGGGAAAAGAACGCTTCCTGCCCGCAAGAAACATGATGTGTGGCTCTATCCTAGGGCTCTGGGGTCATGACCTGAGCTGAAGGCAGACATTTACCCACTAAGCCACCCAGGCATCTGGTGTGTAGGTTTTTTAAAAAGAATTTTTTTTGTACATGAAAAATATGCTTTTCCCACATATGTATATGTATTTGTATTTGTATATTATTTTTCAAACTTTATTACCCAAAAATATTTGAAGGCTCACTCTTCATCCAACAGGTGCCAGCTTCAAAGCCTGTAGTAGTGTGTTTGTAAAAGATATGTTTGAATAAATTATGCATAGAGATATTCCCCAGAAAACTCAAGAAAGACTGATTTTATAACAGAATAAAGACTTATTTGTGAATAATATGTACATTATATAATATTACTATTATATGATATATATGTATAAACTTACCTAATGCAAAAAGAATGAGGTGGAAATAGTCAATCTATAAAATCTAAAAGTTGCTGGGTTCTTATTTAGGATTAGTCTTGTTTGAGTTGTTACTGATTTAACCAAAAGAATAAAAATGGGGAAAATAATATTTCCTATCCTACATTTGATTAAAACTGTGCTTACACTATGCTAAAGACTGTTACATCTTAAATAGACTAAATCTTTTCATTTTTACAACAGCTCCATTTCTGTAATTCCAATTAAAGATGGTGTCGACACATGTACTAATTAGTAGAGTGTGCTTCAGAACACACAGCTTATGTTCTAATCATCATTCCCTATTTCTTTACTAACACTGGGTTCTTCACATATATGAGAGAGAGAGAGAGAGAGAGAGAGAGAGAGAGAGAGAGAGAGAGAAAGAGGTAGAGAGAGAGTTCTGTATGTTGTTCACTGAGTTCACTGGCAATGAAGAAAAATCTGACACAACCCAATATCCTACCCTGGTTCCAGGGGAAAGCACTCTAGGATTAGTTTGTTCTTTTTTAAGGATATGGATCATAGTGAATATTAATGAATGATTCTCCCTAGAGCCAGCTGGTTTTACTTCAGTCTGCTTCTTTTTCTTTCTTTCATCCATTCCTTTCCTTCTCTTCCCTTCCTTTCCCTTCCCTTCCCTTCCCTTCCCTTCCCTTCCCTTCCCTTTCCTTTCCTTTCCTTTCCTTTCCTTTCCTTTCCTTTCCTTTCCTTTCCTTTTTCTTTTTTTCTCAAAATTTTAACAGAAAGGTGATTAAAAACATCATCCAAATATGAAGGGCATACATAGCTACAGAAATTTCCTGTGGCCTGGAAGAATCATAACACACTCCCTATTGCATTCCTAGATATCATCAGATGCAGAGTTTTCTGTTTTGAATTTTTCACCTCCAAAATGATGAAAACAGCAGGCTTACTTTCTGTTGGCTCACAAACTCCTGAGGCCAGATCATTGTTAGTGGGGTATAACAATTATTCATTCATCTAGTTTATTTTGCTCGATGAGACAAACTTTAATGATTGTAAGTATTACAACATTTCTATGATTGGACCAGCACTTGCCGGACACTGCAAGGTTAGTGCTTCTCACTTCTTTTTAAATCACTACATGTACCATTGAAAAACCAACTTGACCTTTGCTTTGTTATTTTCTGCACTACATAAACAATGTAAGCACAGAGAGTACTTGTTGGATATTCCCTATACATTTTTCTTCAAACAAATGGATTATGAAATGAGTCCATCCAAAACACTGTCTCGACTGTAACTAGAATGCCTCTAGCAGACTGCTGTGTAACCAAATGTCCTCAATTAAGCTTTTCTTATTTGAAGATTCCTGTCATAACAAAGATTCTAACAGATGATTTCTGGAATTGAGATAAGTATGTAATTTGAGGACTTAAAGGACAAATATTACAAGAGTCTTATGACTTCTGGCCCATCAAAATTATCCTGTTGGTCATATTATTCTTGTACTAGAAGCCAAGCCTATTAAACTGATGTTGACTATTTTTTAATGAAAAACAAAATAAAACCTGACAAGACTATCTATTGATGTAAAATTCTTGTTTTTGTTCTGTAAAAATCTTCCCTCAATATTATCCATATTTTAGATTTAAAACATTTCTGGAAATTTAATATTTTCATACCTATGCTTCATCAATACCAACTAATACCTATCAAAGAAAAAAAAATGTCTAAAATTAATAAATGTGTTTAACATACAAGAAAACAAAAGAACACTATATTTTTCCCATGATAAAATTGTCCTTTCTATGAACTTTAAAAGCATGGATCTCTTGGGCATGTGATGAAATTGGTAAAAACTGCAACATTGATTATTTTTAATGATAATTTGTTTTAATCATGCTCGATAACTATTCCTTATTACAAGCTAAATCTTACATAGTTAATTAAGTATACATAGTTAAGTATAAATCTGTAGAGAATGAGATTTTCTTTTCCTGGTTTTCTGGGGTATTTTAGTTATTATTGAATTATGGCCTGAATAAGTAGCACCATCATTGTTTAGTTTAATGATTATGTTTTAATTATTTTTCAAGGTTTTGCAGTCCTTGACAATAAATTGTTCTAAAGTTTACAAGAATATTATATTACTTGAAGTAGCTTCTCTGAGATCAAAAATAATGAGTGAATTACATATGCTGTATAAGTTTTGCCATAAAATTAGTACAAGTACAGCACATTTATGCATATATAGTCAAATTACTTGATCCATAGAACAGCTGCAAAAAATAACTGGAATATATAACTGCTAAAGGAAAGCAGTGCTTATTAAGCTGGAAAAAGGAAATATTTCTTAATCATCTTAGGAAAAATAGAACAAAAATTCATATTCCATTGAATATTTTAATCTATGACCTTCTCTTGTCCTTACAGTTATTATTTTGTTAGTTCTTGATTATCTATCAAAAATTTTCCAAGGGAGATTAAACTCTGTCTTTAGTTAATCTGTAAATACACATAATATCTCCCACCCCAAATATTCTAATATATATTCATAAATTTTTGAAGGAACAAAAAATTCAGTTCATTACCTATTATCTATCTACTGACAGAAGATCATGTTCATATGTGGAATATAGAATAAGGGGAAAATCCTCCTTTCCTTTGTCCAATATTTACTTGGTGTCTTCACCTCTCTGCCTTCTCTATTGGAGCTGGATTTTAGATTCCCATTTTCTTTCAGAGGTATTAGAAGCAAAATCACTGTCATGTTATAGGAAACTAAAGGCTATGGGTGAGGGCAATAGATCATGAGTACTGTCACAGGAAGGGATTATATCTATAATGATAGAAAGGGAGAAGACATAGGCTGAAATAAGATAAACTATATGTAGTACTTACCTTGACATATGGAAAGTAAGATACTAATATTATTATTATTTTGATGAACAATTTTGGAATAGTTAGAATAATTTAATTTCCCCTTCTGTATTCCTTTAGTTTCTTTAGATATAACCAAACAAGAAGCCTAGAAACCTTTGCTAGTAAATGTTTATTCACTTCTTTTTGTGTTTAGAGTTAATTATTTTAAGATTTTATTTATTTGTCAGAAAGAGAGAAACAGCATAAGCAGGGGTAGCAGCAGGCAGAGAAACCGGATGTGGGACTTGATCCTAGGACTCTGGTATTATGACCTGAGCATAAGGCAGACACTCAACCAACAGAAACACACAGGCTTCCCACAAAGTTATGTTTTTTTAATTTTCATTTATCATAGACAAGACATTGGTCTGGTATTGAGTGTCAAACATATTTGAGGAAGATCAACATCATGTTCTTTTTATGCTAAAGTATCTGTCATGGGTGCCTGGGTGGCTCAGTGGGTTAAAGCCTCTGCCTTAGACTTAGGTCATGATCTCAGGGTCTTGGGATCAAGGCTGCATCAGGCTCTCTGCTCAGCAGGGAGCCTGCTTCCCCCTCTCTCTCTCTGCCTGCCTCTCTGCCTACTTGTGATATCTATCTCTGTCAAATAAATAAATAAAATCTTTTTAAAAAAGTATCAGTCATGAGGCCAAATTTATAACCTGATGCTTTTTATTTATTACCAAAAAATAAGCTGTTGAAAAAAATCAAGAAATACACACAAAAGAAAAAATAAAAATTAAATCCACCAGTCTCAAATTAGCATAAAGCAAAAGCCTATTGTAATAGAATGGATAAATAAACATACTGCATTCATATAATGCTATACTATTCAGCATACAGCTACATGTAATAACAATGACAAAATTGACAAACATAATGTTGAATATAGTATGCCAACCATAAAATATTACATGATTTGTAAATTATTCTGTTATAAATTACCCAAAGTGACAATGTTAGCCTATGTTAGCATTGGACAGTGGTAGTGATTGGGCAGAGCCATTAGAGAGTATCACTGAGTACTAGATTTGATCTATATCCTGACTTGTATAATGTTTACAAAGGTATGTTAGTAGGTTGAAAACTCATTGCTTTTCCTTGTTCTTTTTAATGTATATTATGATGTCGTGCACACACACAAACACACACATACATTCATTATTAATATAAGACTAAACCTCTTTTTTTAATTTAATTTAATTTGTTCAGTGTTCCAAGATTCATTGTTTAAGCCTCACACCCTGGGCTCCATGCAATAGGTGCCCTCAGTACCCACCACCAGGCTCTCCCATCCCCTCACCCCCTGCCCTCCAAGACCCTCAATTTGTTTCTGAGTCCAAAGTCTCTCACGTTTCATTTCTCTCCCCAGATTACCCTACTTCCCATGTCCTTTCCTTCTCCTACTGTCCTCTATATTATCCCTTATGCACCACATGTAAGTAAAACAATGTGATACTTGACTTTCTCTACTTGGCTTATTTAACTCAGCATAATCTCTTCCAATATACTCCATGTTTCTACAAAAGCTGGATATTCATCCTTTCAGATGGAGGCGTAATATTCCATTGTATATATGTACCAAATCTTCTTTATCCACTCATCTGTTGAAGGGCACCTTGGCTCTTTCCACAGTTCGGGCAATTGTGGTCATTTCTGCAATGAACATTGGGGTACATGTGGCCCTTATTTCACTGCATTTGTATCTTTGGGGTAAATACCCAGTAGTGCAATTGCAGGGTCATGGGGTAGCATTATTTTTGATTTTTTAAGGAATCTCCATACTGTTTTCCAAAGCGGCTGCACCAACTTGCATTCCCACCAACAGTGTAAGAGGGTTCCCCTTTCTCCACAACCTCCCCAACACTTGTTTTCTGAGTTGTTAATTTTGGCCATTCTGACTAGTGTAAGGTGGTATCTCAGTGTGGTTATGATTTGAATTTCCTAGAGAGCTAGTGATATTGAACTATTTTCATGTGTCTGCTAGCCATTTGTATATCTTTGGTGGAGAAGTGCCTCTTCATGTCTCCTGCCCATTTTTTGATGTGTTCATCTTCTTTTTGGATGTTGAGTTTGAGTAGTCTTTATAGATCTTGGATACCAGCCCTTTGTCTGTAGTGTCATTTGCAAATATCCTCTCACATTCCGTGGGTTGCCTCTATGTTTTGTTGACAGTTTCCGTTGCTGTACAGAAGCTTTTCATCTTGATGAAGTCCCAAAAGTTCATTTTCGCTTTTGTCTCCTTTGCCTTTGGAGATGTGTCTTGAAAGAAATTGCTGTGGCCAATGTCAAAGAGGTTACTGCCTATGTTCTCTTCTAGGATTTTGATGGATTCCGGCCTTACATTGAGATCTTTCATCCATTTCGAGTCTGCCTTTATGTGTGGTGTAAGAGAATGGTCTAGCTTCATTCCTTTATACATAGCAGTCCAATTTTCCCAGCACCATTTATTAAGGAGACTGTCTTTTTTCTACTGGATATTTTTCCCTCTTTGTCGAAGATGATTTGACCATATATCTGTGGGTCCATATCTGGACTCTCTACTCTGCTCCATTGGTCTATTTGTCTGTTTTATAGCCAGTACCATGCTGTCTTGGTGATCACAGCTTTGTAATAAACCCTGAAGTTGGGTAACATGATGTCCCCAGCTGTGTTTTTCTTCTTCAACAATTCCTTAGCGATTCGGAGAATTTTTTGGTTTCATATAAATTTAAAAATTGTTTGTTCCAATGCTTTGAAAAATGTTGGTGGAATTTTTATTGGAATGGCATTGAAAGTATAGATTGCTCTGGGCAGTATAGACATTTTGACAATGTTTATTCTTCCGATCCATTGGCATGGAATGCTCTTCCATCTTTTTGTGTCTTCTTCAATTTCTTTCATGAGTGTTCTGTAGTTCCTCGAGTACAGATCCTTGACTTCTTTGGTTAGGTTTATTCCTAAGTATCTTATGGTTTTTGGTGCTAGAGTAAATGGAATAAATTCTCTAATTTCCCTTTCTATATTTTCATTGTTAGTGTATAAGAGTGCAACTGATTTCTGTGTATTGATTTTGTATCCTGCCACATGACCGAATTGTTGTAGGGTTCTAGTAGTTTTGGGGTAGAGTCTTTTGGATTTTCCACATAGAGTATCATGTCATCTGCAAAGAGAGAGATTTTGACTTCCTCTTTGCCAAGCTGGATACCTTTTCTTTCTTTCTGTTGTCCGATTGCTGTTGCTACGACTTCTAACACTATGTTGAACAGTAGTGGTGAGAGTGGGCATCCTTGTCTTGTTCCTCATCTTAGAGGGAAGGTTGTCAGTTTTTCCCCATTGAGAATGATATTCGCTGTGGGTTTTTCATAGATAGATTTTATGAGGTTGACGAATGTTCCCTCTATCCCTATACTTTGAAGAGTTTTAAACAGGAATGGATGCTGTATTTTGTCAAATACCTTTTCTGCATCAATTGAGAGTACCATGTGGTTTTTCTCTCTTCTCTTATTGATTTGTTCTATCACCTTGATATCACACTCATTTGTGAGTGTTGAACCACCCTTGCATCCCAGGAATAAATCCCACCTAATCATGGTGAATAATCTTTTTAATGTATTGTTGGATCCTATTAGCAAGGATCTTGTTAAGAATCTTAGCATCCATATTCATCAGAGGTATTGGTCTGAAGTTCTCCTTTTTGATGGGATCTTTGTCTGGTTTGGGGATTAGAGTAATGCTGCCTTCATAGAAAGAGTTTGGAAGTTTTCCTTCTGTTTATATTATTTGAAACAATTTCAGGAGAATAGGTGTTATTTCTTCTTTGAATGTTTGGTAGAATTCCCTAGGGAATCCGTCTGGTCTGCACTCTTGTTTTTTGGGAGGTTTTGATCACTACTTCAATCTCATTACTAGATATAGGTCTATTCAGATTGTCAATTTCTTCCTGTTTCAGTCTTGGAAGGTGATAGGTTTCCAGAAATGTATCCATATCTTCTAGGTTGTTAAACTTATTGGTGTTGGTCATGATCTCTCCCCTTTCATGCATAATTTTATTAATTTGGATCTTCTCCCTTTTCTTTTGGATGAGTTTGGCCAATGGTTTATCAATCTTATTAATTCTTTCAAAGAACCAGCTTCTAGTTTTGTTGATGTGTTCTAGTTTCATTGATGCGTATCTCCAATTTCTAATTCATTGATCTCTGCTCTAATCTAAATTATTTCCTATCTTGTGTGGGGGTTTGGTTTAATTTGTTGTTGATTTTCCAGTCCTTTAAGGTATAAAGATAGTTAGTGTATTGGGGATTTTTTTTTTTTTTGAGTGAGGCTTGGATGGCTATGTATTTCCCCCTTAGGACTGCCTTTGCTGTATCCCATAGGTTTGGATTGATGTATCTTCATTCTCATTGGTTTCCATGAAGTGTTTCAGTTCTTCTTTGATTTCCTGGTTGATCCACAGTTTCTTGATTCACGTCTTTAGCTTCAACGTGATTTTCTTCTGAACTTTTTGTTGTGGATGAGTTCCAGTTTCATGGCATTGTGGTCAGAGAATATGCAGGGAATAATCTCAATCTTCTGGTATCAGTTGAGTCCCGATTTGTGATCTAGTATGTGGTCTATTCTGGAGAAAGTTCCCTGTGCACTTGAGAAGAATGAGCATTCTGCTGTTTGAGGGTAGAATGTTCTGAATATATCTATGAGATCCATCTGGTCCAATATGTCACTTAAAGTTCTGTTTATTTGTTGATTTTCTGTTTAGATGATCTGTCCATTGCTCAGAGCAGTGTGTTAAGATCTCTTACAATTAATGTTTTTGTATCAATATGACTCTTTATTTTGCTTAACAGTTGACTTCTGTAGTTGGCTGCTCCCATGTTGGAGGCATAAGTGTTTACAATTGTTAGGTCTTCTTGGTGTATAGACCCTTTGAGAATCATGTAGTATCCTTCTGTGTCTCTGACTACAGTCTTTAGATCAAAATCCAATTTGTCTGATATGAGAATCGCTACCCCAGTTTTCCTTTGAGGTCCATTGGCATGAAAGATGGTCCTCCATCCCCTCACTTTTAATCTGGAAGTGTCTTTAGATTCAAAATGTGTCTCTTGCAAACAGCAAATGTATGGGTCCTGTTGTTTTATCCAGTCTGCAACCCTGTGTCTTTTTATTGGAGTATTTACGCCATTCACATTGAGAGTGATTATTGATAGATATGTTTTTATTGACATCATGTTGCCTGTGAAGATCATATTTAGATAGATTACCCTTGTAAATTTTTGTTCTGTGTCACTCAGGCTCACTTCTCTTTTACAGAACACCTCTTAGTATTTCTTGTAGTGCTGGCTTGGTGGTTGCATAATCTTTTAGACCTTGCTGGTCCTGGAAGCTCTTTATCTCCCCTTCCATTCTAAAAGTCAACCTTGCTGGGTACATTATCCTTGGTTGCATATTTTTTTCATGTAATTTCCTGAATCTGTCTTGCCAGCCCTTTCTAGCTTGCTAGGTTTCTGTGGATACATCTGACATTATGCTGATGGTCTTCCCTCTATATGTAAGGGATTACTTCCCCTTAGCTGTTCTTAAGACATATTCTTTGGTTTTATGATTCATGAATTTCACAATTATTTTCCTGGAGGTTTTTCTGACCTCATTGATTTTGGTGGGTGTTCTCTCTGCCTCTAGGACACAAACATTTGTTTTATTCCCCAGATTCGGGAAATTTTTATACATGATTTGTTCAACTATATCTTCTAGGCTTCTCTCTCAACTCCTTCAGATATTCCAATAATTTTGATATTGGAGTGTTTCATGGCATCATTTATTTCCTAATTCTATTTTCATGGGATTTTAGCTGTTTGTTCCAAGACTCCTCTTGCTCCTCCTTCTTGATCCATTTGTCTTCTAAATCCTTAATACTATCTTCAGCTTCACTTACTCTAGCAGTTAGTGTATTTAAATTAGATTGCATCTCATTAATAGCCTGTCTAACCTCGGCTTTCAATTCTGTCATTAGAACTTCGATCTTGAGACTAATGTTCTTTTCCAAGTTAGCCATTGCTTGGACAATTGCTGTCCTGAATTCCATTTCTGTCTTATTGTTTATGTTTATTTCCAGTAATTCTGTGACCAGGGTTGTAGTCTCAGGGTTCTTCTTCTGTTGGTTGTTCCTCCTCCAAGTCATTTTGTTGAGGAGTGGTTGAGGGGATGTATAGCTGAAAATATCAACCACTATCCAGATGAATGGTTCACTGGAAGTTTTTGGAGCCATCAGAAGTCACCACTCTGTCCTCACTTGACCAGGGGATTTGTTTAGACTAGCAATTTCATCATCTCGTCAGATCTGCAGTTCTCCAAATAAACTTCTGGAGCTTTGTCTTAGCCTGTTCAGCATACCAAAGAGGGCCCTGAAGCGTGGCCAACAGCAGTCAGCATCCTGAGCTGGGGTTCTTCTGCCTGCTCTGGCTCCTCAGCTCCTACGCTTGCCGGACCTTTTCTTATTCTGGTGGATCCTGGCTTCTCCCCTGATTAAAGTCTCTCCTTGCCTCTTTGAGGCAAGCTTGGAGCTGTTGGGGTCCTCTCTGGATTGCATTTCTGATCATCAAGTAATGTTAACCTTGAGCATGTCAGCAAGCCCCCAGCTGGTCTCAGGGCCTTGGGTTTGTCCTTCTTCCAATCCTCTGCAAGTGACACAATGCTGATTACCCACTGAAGGTGGTTCACCTGGAAGAAGTCTCTCTGCAGAACAGGACTTGGCCTTCCCATAGCTGTCTCAGTGCCTGGAGAAAGGACGCAGCCTGTGGACGCACACATGTGCCAGAGAGCAAGACTAAACCTCTTAACCAAAACTCCCTTAGTTAAGATGTGTTTTGGGATTTAGAATATTCATATTTTAGAAATTTAATATGGCATATATATAATGACTGTGGGGGCCCAGGATAGCATCCAATTATCAACACATTAATATTTGTGCACCAAAAGTATGAATTTCAAAACCAAAAGAGATACACAAAGATGATGAATAAATTCACAGAAATTTCAGCCAACATTTTCCACCAAATAAGTAATTTCAGATCTATTATTAGTTTTCTGATGCACTGTTAAGTTTGATAAAATTGTGTTTTAGCAACGATTAAATTAATCTTATAGATGTTCCCCTTTTTGATGATTAATGTAGCTAAATATGGATTTGGATTTTTTTTATGTTGAGGTACTTTGTATCCTTAGAATGAACACTATTCAAGCGTGGCCATTAGGTTTTTTAAATATTTATGAATTTTAATTGCTAATGTTTTATTTGGGATTTTTTAGTCTAATTTCCAAAATTGATATTTGGGGTGTGTGTGTGTGTGTGTGTGTGTGTGTGTGACCTGTATGATAATTTAATACAACTTCAAAGAATCAGGTCTGCTTTTTTGTGATATGTAGTTATTTTCTGTTTTAATTTGCTCTATTTAACATTATTTTTCTACTTATAGTTTCCTAAGTTAAACCCCTTGTAATTTTTAAATTTGTCTATTATTATTACAGTTTTAAAAAGTCTTTTAAGGGGCGCTGGGTGGCTCAGTTGGTTAAGCCACTGCCTTTGGCTCAGGTCATGATCCCAGAGACCTGGGATTGAGTCCCACATCGGGCTCCCTGCTCGGTGGGAAGCCTGCTTCTCCCTCTCTCACTCCTCCAGCTTGTGTTCCTTCTCTCACTGTTTTCTCTCTGTCAAATAAATAAATAAAATCTGGGAGTCAAGATGGCAGAAGGCCAGGTGACCACGTTTCGGGGAATTCCCTGAAGAGAGCTGAATTCCAGCAAAAAAAGACCACTACAGGACCACTGTGAACACACATGAAATCAGCCTGAAATGTGATATTTCACACTTCTGGATCACCACGGGAGACAAGGACCATTGCCAAAAGGGTAGAAACAAGTAAGAGGGACCAGAGGCTTGCCCCCAGAGACAGGGGTGTGGGGGAGGAAGCTCGCAGAGCTGAACCATTGAATGCAAATACCCCAAAACGAAAGTGTTCTGTGAGTCAGGAACAACAGAAGTTTATGGTCTGAATCGGGGTGAGACAGAAATGGGAACACAGTGGAGCCCGTGGCAAGGCAAGGAGACTTTTTAAATTTTTTTTTCTGCCACTGGCGCCGCTGCCAACGCTGCCGCCACAGCTGCCACAAGAGCAGCGGGCATGGATTCTATTTTTCCGCCGCTGCCTTTCTCTCCCACTTCTCTCCACCCCGTGGGCCGGGCGCAGACCCCCCAGGGAAGGTGATTTTACAGACTTGCATGGGACCAGAGAGGCCGCGGGTCCTGGGGCACAGACAAGGTCACGTGATCCAAAAGGAGTTGTGGCTTTGAGGTGCGGGAGTGGAGCGACAAGCCGGGGCAGGGGCAGAAATCAATACATCTGTGCCAGCCCGGCTGTGACAGGCTGCCAACTGGGAGGCTGGAAAGAGCCCCTCTCTGTGTAGAGGCTCTCTCTGGGAGGGAGGTCAGGGTGCAGACATCTTGCTCCGACCTGACTTCCTCAGCAGCTGAAAAAAGACGTAAAAGAACAACACTCCACTACCAGAGAATTGTAACCTGATAACCTGGTTACCATTGAGACCAGCCTCTAGCAAGGGGGCAGAGAGACGCAGCCCAGGTAGAAGGACTGAAACAGAGCGACAGGCCCCGCCCCCAGAAAGCAAGCCAGAAGCTCAGGAGGACAACACTCCAATGCAAAACCCCAAATCGGGGGAAAGGCAATTTATTAAACTCCTGGCACTGAGTACTAGTACCAAAAGCCCTACAACTCATTGATACAGTTTTCCACCTTATTTACTTTTTTAAACTTTTTTCTATTTTTACTTTGAAAGCTTCCACTTTAAGCATAAAAATACATTCCACGGTTTTTCTTCTTTCAATTTTTAACCCCCTTCTTATCACAACGTGATACCCAATACAACACCCCATGATATTTTTTCTTTCTTTTTTACCCTGAAATTTTTTCAAACACACTCCTGTATTTTCTGCTTTTGTTGTTGCCTCTTGTTTCCCTGTTCACTTTCTCTGTTTTTCCCTTTCTTCTCTCCTCTTTCCTTTATGCTCTCTTTTACATGTACATGTAGATATAAGCTTCAAGTCAATCCCACATCCATATTCAATACTACCCCTATATACAACCAGTTCTAATCTCCCTATATCTTTTGAAAGTGGGCTCCTCCAACAATAATAACAAGACAAACTCAGGAGCCTCTGAAACGCATTCCTTGCCCACAAGGAGTGTCTGCCCTCACCTTCCCATTCTAGTTTGTCAGTGTGTTTGTGTAATTGTCTTTGCTTTTATATTATATAAATACTAGTATTGGGGGTCATATAGGTTGGGCTTCACTTTTTGATCTCTTCATTTACCCTTGATAGCCCTTTTCTTTACCCTGTAACAGTTTTGTACCATATAAATCCTACCACTGGGCCCCGCTCTGGCAGGGGTTTCTTTTCTTGCTTCCTCTCTTCTGTTTTCTTTTTTCCTTCTCTTCCCTTTTTGGTGGTGAATTCTGGTTGCTCCAAAACCTTCCAATGACCAATCCACCTAGATAGTGGCTGATATATCTAGCCATACACCCCCTCAACCACTCCTCACCACAATGACTCGGAGAAGGAACACCCAACAGAAGAAGAACCCTGAGACTGCAACCTCGGTCACAGAATTACTGGAAATGAACATAAATATGACAGAAATGGAATTCAGGGCAGCAATAGTCCAAGCAATGGTCAATTTAGAAAAGAACATTAGTCTCAAAGTGGAAGCCATAGTAACAGAAGTGAAAGCTGAGGTTAGAAAGGCTTTAAATGAGATGCAATCTAATTTAAATATGGTAACAGCCAGAGTAAGTGAACCTGAAGATGGTATCAGTGATTTAGAAGACAGATGGATTAAGAAGGAGGAACAAGAGAAGTCTTGGAGCAAACAGCTAAAATCCCAGGAAAACAAAATAAGGGAAATATATGATGCCATGGAACGCTCCAATATCAGAATTATTGGAATCCCTGAAGGAATTGAGAGAGAGAAGCCTAGAAAATATTGTTCAACAAATCATCGATGAAAATTTCCCAAATCTGAGGAATGAAACAAATGTACATGTCCTAGAAGTAGAGAGGACACCCCTCCAAGATCAATGAGGCCAGAAAAACCTCCAGGCACATAATAGTAAAATTCTTGAATCATAAAACCAAAGAGTATGTCCTAGGGGCAGCTAGGAGAAAGCGATCCCTTACCTATAGAGGGAGGACCATCAGAATAACGTCAGACTTTTCCACAGAAACCTGGCAGCCAGAAAGGGCTGGCAAGACATATTCAGGAAGTTACATGACAAAAATATGCAACCAAGGATAATGTATCCAGCAAGATTGACTTTCAAAATGGAAGGAGAAATAAAGAGCTTCCAAGACCGCCAAGGCCTAAAAGATTATGCAACCACAAAGCCAGCACTACAAGAAATACTAAGAGGGGTTCTATAGAGGAGAAACGAACCCAAGAGGGACACAAAACAGAAATATACAGAGGTAATCTATAGAAACATGAACTCCATAGGCAACATGATGTCAATACAAACATATCTATCAATAATCACACTCAATGTGAACGGCCTAAATGCTCCAATAAAAAAACACAGGGTTGCAGACTGGATAAAACAACAGGACCCATCCATATGCTATTTACAAGAGACATATCTTGAATCTAAAGACACTTCCAGATTGATCATCAAAAATTACTATCAACAATTATATGCCAATATGTTTAACAACCTAGAAGAGATGGATACATTCCTAGAAACCTATAAACTACCAAGACTGAAACAGGAAGACATTGACAATCTGAATAGACCTATATCTAGTAATTAGATTGAAGTAGTGATCAAAAACTCCCCCCAAACAAGAGTCCAGGCCCAGACGGATTCCCTGGGGAATTCTACCAAACATTCAAAGAAGAAATAACGCCTATTCTCCTGAAGCTCTTTCAAAAAATAGAAACGGATGGAAAACTTCCAGACTCTTTCTAGCATCACTCTAATCCCCAAACCAGACAAAGACCCCATCAAAAAGGAGAACTTCAGACCAATATCGCTGATGAATACGGATGCCAAGATTCTCAACAAGATCCTTGCTAACTGCATCCAACAATACATTAAAAAGATTATTCACCATGACTAGGTGGGATTTATTCCGGGGATGCAAGGGTGGTTCAACACTCGCAACTCAATAAAGGTCGTAGAACAAATCAATAAGAGAAGAGAGAAAAACCACATCGTACTCTCAATCGATGCAGAAAAGGCATTTGATAAAATACAACATCCGTTCCTGATCAAAACTCTTCAAAGTATAGGGATAGAGGGAATATTTCTCAACCTCATAAAATCTATCTACGAAAAACCCACAGTGAATATCATTCTCAATGGGGAAAAACTGACAGCCTTTCCTCTGAGATCAGGAACAAGGCAAGGATGCCCACTCTCACCACTACTGTTCAACATAGTGTTAGAAGTCCTAGCAACAGCAATCAGACAACAGAAAGAAATAAAAGGTATCCAGCTTGGCAAAGAGGAAGTCAAAATCTCTCTCTTTGCAGATGACATGATACTCTATGTGGAAAATCCAAAAGACTCTACCCCCAAACTACTAGAACTCATACAACAATTTGGTAATGTGGCAGGATACAAAATCAATGCACAGAAATCAGTTGCATTCTTATACACTAACATCAAAAAAATAAAAAATCAGAGAATCGATTCCATTTATTATAGCACCAAAAACTATAAGATACTTAGGAATAAACCTAACCAAAGAAGTCAAGGATCTGTACTCGAGGAACTACAGAACACTCATGAAAGAAATTGAAGAAGACACAAAAAGATGGAAGAGCATTCCATGCCAATGGATCGGAAGAATAAACATTGTCAAAATGTCTATACTGCCCAGAGAAATCTATACTTTCAATGCCATTCTGATCAAAATTCCACCAACATTCTTCAAAACGTTAGAACAAACAATCCTAAAATTTACATGGAACCAAAAAAGACCCTGAATCACTAAGGAACTGCTGAAGAACAAAAGCAAAGCTGGGGGCATCTCATTACCTGACTTCAGGCTTTATTACAAAGCTGATTACCAAGACAGCATGATACTGGCACAAAAACAGAGAAATAGACCAATGGAACAGAGTGGAGAGCCCACATATGGACCCACAAATCTATGGTCAAATCATCTTTGACAAAGCAGGAAAAAATATCCAGTGGAAAAAGAGAGTCTCTTCAATAAATGGTGCTGGGAAAATTGGACAGCTACATATAGAAGAATAAAACTAGACCATTCTCTTACACCACACACAAAGGCAAACTCGAAATGGATGAAAGACCTCAACGTGAGGCAGGAATCCATCAAAATCCTGGAAGAGAAGATAGGCAGTAACCTCTTTGACATCGGCCACAGCAACTTCTTTCAAGACACGTCTCCAAAGGCAAAGGGGACAAAAGCAAAAATGAACATCAAAATAGAAAGCTTCTGTACAGCAAAGAAATAATCACAAAACAAAGAGGCAACCCACAGAATGGGAGAAGATATTTGCAAATGACACTACAGAAAAAATGCTGGTATCCAAGATCTATAAAGAACTACTCAAACTCAACACCCAAAAAGAAGATGAACACATCAAAAAATGGGCAGGAGACATGAAGAGGCACCTCTCCACTGAAGATATACAAATGGCTAACAGACACATGAAAAAATGTTCAGCGTCAGTAGCTATCAGGGAAATTCAAATCAAAACCACACTGAGATACCACCTTACACCAGTCAGAATGGCCAAAATTAACAAGACAGAAAACAACAAGTGTTGGAGAGGCTGTGGAGAAGGGGGAACCCTCTTACACTGTTGGTGGTAATGTAAACTGGTGCAGCCGCTTTGGAAAACAGTGTGGAGATTCCTTAAAAAATTAAAGATAGAGCTACCCTATGACCCTGCAATTGCACTACTGGGCATTTACCCCAAAGATACAGATGCAGTTAAAAGAAGGGCCATATGTACCCCAATGTTCATCACAGCAATGGCCACAATCGCCAAACTGTGGAAAGAGCCAAGGTGCCCATCAACAGATGAATGGATAAAGAAGATGTGGTACATATATACAATGGAATACTACATCTCCATCAGAAAGGATGAATATCCAGCTTTTGTAGCAACATGGACTGGACTGGAAGAGATTATGCTGAGTGAAATAAGCCAAGAAGAGAAAGTCAAGTATCACATGGTTTCACTTACTTGCGGTGCACGAGGGGTAACCTGGAGGACAGTGGGAGAAGGAAAGTAAATGGGAACTAGGGTAATCCAGGGAGGGAAATGAAACAACAGAGACTTTAGACACAGAAACAAACTGAGGGACTTGGAGGGAGGGGGTGGAGGGATGGGAGAGCCTGGTGGTGGGTACTGGGGACGCCTAAAGCGTGGAGGACTGGGTGTGGGGAATGGGGAATGCATCTTGGAACACTGGAAAAAGAAATTTTTAGTAACAATAAAATAAATAAATAAATAAATAAATAAATATAAATAAATAAATAAAATCTTAAAAAAAAAGTCTTTTAAGTTATGAATCTTTCACTGACTATAGATTTGTTCTTATCCCCAAAATTTATTTACATGTGCTTATTAAAATGTTTATTTCTTTTCAGTGAATTTTTTGTTTTAAATTGTATTGGTTAAAGTTATTAGAAAAAATTTATTAAAATAGTTTTTATTAGTTTCTCTCATTAATTCTCTATTTCTATATTACACTTTTCTCATTATAGATATTCCCAAATTTAAGCCCAATTTGGGGAAGTACAATAATAATGTTAGTATATATAATATCAGAGGATTTTGTTTTCTTTTGTTTTGTTTTGTTTTTTTAAAGATTTTATTTATTTGTCAGAGAAAGAACAAACAGGAGGAAGGGCAGGCAGAGAGAGAAGCAGGCTCCCTACTGAGCAGAGGGCCTGATGTGGGACTCCATCCCAGGACCCCAAGGATCATCACCTGAGTGGAGGGTAGATGCTTCACCAACTGAGCCACCCAGCTGTCCCTAAACCTCAGAGTTTTAAAAACCATGTTTGGAAAACCATGGCAATGGCTACATTAATCCCCAAATTAGTGGGGAAATAATAAAAGTGACGATCATTTCTATTTACAAAATACAAGTATAAAAAAGTAAATTTTCTATCTATAAAATACAATTTTATAAAAATCATCTCAAAATGGGTTAGAGATTTTCTTGTAATCATCAACTACACTTTAATTAAAAAGTGAGAAAGTGTAGGTAGAAGTGCCTAGGTGGATCAGTTGTTTATGTGTCTGCCTTTGGCTCAGGTTATGATCTCAGGGTCCTGGGATTGAGCCCTGCATTGGGCTCTGAGCCTGCTTGAGATTCTCTCTCTCCCTCTGCCTCTCCCACCTCCACCCTGTTCTCTCCCTTCCAAAAGAAAAAAAAGAAAAAAAAAAGTATTGACTATTACCATAGTAATGGTAATATTATTATCTGAAACCATAAAACTCCTAAAAGTAAACATAGGCTTTTTTTAAGGACTTTACATATTTATTAGAGAGAGAGAGAGAGAGAGAGAGAGAGAGAGAGAGAGAGGAAAAGGGAGAAGGAGAAGCAGGCACCTGGCTGATCAGGGAGCCCCACATGAGGCTTGATCTCAGGACCCTGAGATCATGACCTGAGCTGAAGGCAACCCCTTAACCAACTGAACCATCCAGTCACCCCTAAACATGGCTTCTTAACATCAGTCCTGACAAAGATTTTTTTGATTTCTCTCTCTCTCTCACACACACACACACACCAAAAGCAAACATAAATAAATGGGACTACATCAAATTAAAAAGTTTCTGCACAGCAAAGGAAAAGGAAATGAACAACAAAGTAAAAGGGCCACCTGCAGAATAGGAGAAAATATTTGTAAACCAAACCCAATAAAAGATTAATATCTAAAATATATAAGTAATCCATGCAATCAATAGCAAAATACAATCTGATTAAAAAATGGACAGATGAACTAAATAGACATTTTCCAAAGATGACATACAGATGGCCAACAGGTACATGAAAAGATCATCAACATCTCTAACCATGCAAAATAAAACCATGCAGAGACATGCAAAATAAAAGTATGATGCTGTAGTACTTTACACCTGTTAACATGGTTTCATCAAAAAGGCTAGAGGTAAGTGTTGGTGAGAATGCAGAGAAAACAGAACGCTTGGCACTACTCGTGGGAATGCAAATTGGTGCAGCCAATATGGAAAACAGTGGAGAGGATCTTCAAAAAATTAAAAATAAAGTTACCATAAGGTCTAGTTATTTCACTTCTTGGTATTTATGCAAAAGGAATGAAAATAGGATCTCATGAACTCCCATGTTCACAATAGCCAAAATATGCAATTTAAGTGTTGATCAGCAGATGAATAAAGACATAACCTATACACACACACGCACAACCACACACACACACACACACACACACACACACACATACACATACATACAATGGGACATTATTCATCCATGAAAAAGGCAATCCTGGTATTTAGGATGACATGGCTTTATGCTAAGTGAAATAAGGCAGACAAAAAAGATAAATGTTATATGGTATCACTTATATATGTAAACTTAAAAAAAAAAAGCCAAAGTCATAGACACAGAGAGTAGAAAAGTAGTTGTGAGGGGCTGGTGGTGGAGGAAAGAGGGAAAAGTTAGTAGAGGGTGTAAACTTTCAGCTTTTAAAAAAAGGGTCTTTATTTTCCATTTTTGTAAATAATTTTATGTTATATCTATTTATGTTGGTTACATTTTTTATGTTACTATTTCTAAAATAGTGGACAGAATTCATTAGCTCCATATGAGTTCATATTTGTATAATAATTTATTAAATAATAGTTTAAACAAAAATTTTAAAAATATTCTGGCAAGGCAAGAAAAGGAGGAATACTTACTGGATCTAATACTTACTAGATTAGTAAGACATGTCAAAGATAAAATGTTCATAACTTATGTTTCCCTGACCCCTCAATCTCTTTAAGCATCAGCTAAAACTTTTTTTTCAATGAAGCTGTCCCTCACTACACTTTCTAAAATTGCAAAATCCTCCTTCCCACCGTACTTATTGCTTAATTTTTTTCCTCTATAACATATCCCAGCTCTGGTAGTTGTATGAAAATTCTTTATATTTCTGTCCATTCTGTTTTTGAATATCTTGTAAGCAGAATAACTTCCGGTTTTTTTTTTCTGCACTACCTTTTAAAAAATGCTCACATCGCAGTCTTGGAAGACAGGGTTGCATCTCCCTCTGGAGCAAAGTCAGCATGCTTACTGCTGTTATAAAATTTCAGATTCCCAAACCTAGTGGTTCCTTTCTGATAACACAACACTTTGTGTGTATAGGTGTTACCTGCCTTCACTTCTTCCAATGGAAATGGGACTCAGAGAATTAGCAAAATAAAATGGTGATACCTAGAGATTACTAGTGCTGCAGGTAGTAAAGTCCTTTGGCCTCTGATCCAGGAGTCTCATTTTCTGGCAGTATCCATAAAACTGGGGCAAGTTAATTTATTAGCTTACAAGTAGAGTAAAATCTTATACACTTCACAGTTGTCGACAGTGATAGAGTTTAAATTTTACTTACTTATTTCTTATTTTCTATCTCCCACACCAAGGGATTGCAAGTTCAAAGAGGATCATTACTTTGGATATTTTGTCCACCGCTTTCTCTCATATGGCTAATACATGTCTGGTACATAATATTCATGATAGATTCTTAATGAATTAATTAAGTCAGAATAGATTTTCAAAGTTGTATACTAAGAGAAGATGCCTGAAACATGAGCTCTGTCTGAAATACTCTGTACCTTAGTCTTGAACTATTTTGTGCAATTAATTCATATATTAATGGGGGTTTCTATCAGAATTGATAATTGAGTGTGAGGGAGGGACAGCAGGAAGGGAAAGAGAGTCCTAAGTAAACTCCAGCAGAGCACAGAGCAGGGAGTCCAGCCCTGGCAGGATCCCAGGATCCTAAGATCAAGACCTGAGCAGAAACCCAATCAGAAGCCCAACTGACTATGTCATCCAAGTACCTCTGATAAATATTTTAGGAAAAAAGTAATTAAAAAGATGATATTACTGCTATGATAGGTTAAGCTTCATGACTAACATAATTAAAAATAATAGCTAATATAAAAATGCACCTGGCTTGTGGATGTGGCTACAGCAGCTCCAGAATTCTCAGGCCTGGAGTGGGATGTGTGTGGCTTTGGCTCTACCTCCATCTTGAGTCGCCTTGAGGGGGTCTCCCTTAGATTAGCCCGGTGTGAATAGGCCCAGTAGTTCGTGGGCAAAGAGCAAGAGGAACATGATATCACAGATATAGTGTCACTCAAATATCACTGCTGTAGAGACAGAAAATCGGTGTGCCTGGGTGGCTCGGTTATTAATCATCTGCCTTCAGCTCAGATCATGATCTCTGACTCCCAGGATTGAGTCCCACATCCAGCTACCTGCTTGGCTTTCACTCAGCCTCCCTTCTCTCACTCCCTCTGCTTGTGTTCCCTCTCTGCCTATATTTCTCTCTTCAAATACATAAATTTAAAAAAAAAAGTCTTTAAAAAAAAGAAACAAAATCTGTTGGCAAGAGAAGTTGATGGCAATTTATAGATAATCATAGTAAAAGTTAACTCTTTCTATCAGAAGAAATTTACCTATTACACATATTAAGATTCCCTTTAATGACCTATATGGGGGAGAGAAATTTGCAACATGACTGTATTATAGTATTACATGAAACATTATGAGTACTTAACAGAAAATAATGGAGATGCAATTAAATTGTAATCTCAATTGAATTTTGTAGATCCTACCTCTGAGAGGTAGTTACATGGGCAATGTTCTGAAAAGGGAGCAGAAAAAGCAAAACATGGCAGCTTCCATGTACAAAGAATGAGAAGGAAGAGCAGGTGTAGAGTTTGTTCTTTCCATCTTCACTGGTGATAGGGAAGAGTAGAACAACAATGACAAGTTCAAGTGACCCATGTCATGACTCACTGTTGGACTGAAATATGTTGTTGAAGGAAATAATGGTTTAATTATTTGACAGATTTTGAGGACCATTACCAGGAGGATCCTATTACAGAAATAATTGGATTCAGAACTACAAGTCAAGGAGACTTGTATCAGTGATGCTGAATAGAATGCCAGCTTAGAAAACTAAGAAAATTATCAGAGTTAAACAAGAAATTAAGGGGGGAAATAGTGATACTAAAATATAGTAAGTCCAAATTTCTCTTCAGCTGGAAGAAAGTCTGAGGCAAGAAAATAAAAACAAAAATGAAATAAAAATATCTTGTCTTTGGTCCTGCCAGGATTATCCTACATGATGACAATCCCGGCCAGTCTGTTGCAAACCAGATAAACAGAAATATTATAATGCCTGGATTTTAAACCAAGTGCAATGATTCAAACTCAAGAAAATATTATATTGCCACACAAGACTGTCTGGAAAATATGGCAAAGGATTTCTGGAGGATGGTATTGCAACAAAGCAAGTAGGTGATTGTCATCACAGTGAAAGTGAAGAGGGAAAGAGTAGATGTGTCAATTATTGTCCTGACTGGTATGCTCAAAAAATGTGTCATCACACATTAGGAATGTCAAAGACAATGCGGTCATGATTATATATAAAGTGAACTTTAACTTCAAGTTTGAATAAGCTCTACTCTGGGGAAATAGAGTGCCCAGTGATCATTGGTGTGTTGGACCTTTTGGAACCTGTCCACCATAACCAGGATAGTATGATGGACATGGGGCCATGATAGTTCACTGATGACTGGGATTGGGCAGACAAGAATATTCATTGTAATTAACATCTTTAGTGACATCATTACCGAAAATGTTATGATTTTGATGTCTAAAGAGCTTTCAGATAGTCTGGCCTTGTTTTTCAGATAAGAAATAATCTCTATAACAAACACAATGCTATGTTGTTTGGAATTTTGTTTCAAATTGAAGAAACAGTTTTGCTGTCGTGTCTATTCTGTGATTAAAGACATATTCCTACCTATAAGTTGTTTACCAGAGTTTGCTTATCAAATGTACTGAGCTGAGCATTTAAGTTGTGCTTTCTTCCACAGTTTTAGGGTCACATGTTTGTCACAGTAGATATTTGCTCATTGATAACAGTTTATAACAGACTAGTGTTGAATACATTGCTATAGTAACCTAACTTCCTTAGATAATTTTGTTTTAATGATTTTGTAATTACTTATGTGTATATAATTCTGCTTGAGGTCCCTTTTTACTTTCCTCAGCCCATTCTCTTTTTCTTTTATCACAATCTCACAGAGATAGTGTACACACTTGCCGGCATCTAGCTCCAGGTTAGAATATTCTGGGGGAGGGATGGTGGTGGTAAGAAAAACAGGTGCTGCAGTTTAAATCTACATTCATATTCATATTTAGGCATAACTCTCACTCTTTATGCAAGAAGCTGCTGTAAGGAGTGTATTCCAGTCCTGTTAGAGGGAAAGTCCCTTTCTGGCTTTCTCTTCTTGTAGAACTCTTATTAATTACAAGTACAGTAATGGCATTTTTTGGACTTCATTGTCTTCATGGGGTCTATTGGGTAAAGGCCATTTGAGACCATTAAAATATCTGTTTTTAAATACTTTTTGGAAGTACATTCTTGTACATTTTTATAGAAGACGTAGTTGCTTCTCTTCCCATATTTCTGTCAATCACTAGTTTCTAAGCATGTGTAATATTCTTTGTTTTTAGTGCAGAAATTAATTTGGCTTGTAAATATTTTATTAGAACACTGCCTTCAACTTAAAAATATTAAAAGATACTTTGTCTTTCTTAAAGAAAATTTATTTTGTGTTAGTTTTTTTACTAAAAGAGCCATATTTAAAATTATATAATATGCAAAGGAATTTTTTTTTTAAGACTTCATTTGACAGAGAGAAACACAGCTAGAGATGGAACACAAGCAAGGGGAGTGAGAGAGGGATAAGCAGGCTTCCCTCAGAGAATGGGAGCCCAATGAAGGACTCGATCCAGGGGCTCCAGGTTCATGACCTGAGCTGAATGTAGATGCTTAGCAACTGAGCCACCCAGGCACCCCAATAGGTAAAAATTTTTAAAAATGATTGATGTTAAGATATTTATTTCTAGAAAGTATCAATTATATAAAATGTCATTCATCTATATTGTGAAGAATTTAATAGGTTCTTTCTCATGGTGAGTTAAGGGCTTTTGTCAGATCAGGTAATGCCCAATAAAGCATTGATCTTTTCAATGACTTTTCTTTTTTTTTTTTTTTTTTTTTTTTTTTTTTTTTTT
>PITA01001894.1:100887-178425 GCA_004023965.1 Spilogale gracilis | reverse complement strand
GGGGCGCCTGGGTGGCTCAGTTGGTTAAGCAACTGCCTTCGGCTCAGGTCATGATCCCGGAGACCCGGGATCGAGTCCCACATCGGGCTCCCTGCTCGGCAGGAAGCCTGCTTCTCCCTCTCTCACTCCCCCTGCTTGTGTTCCCTCTCTGGCTGTGTTTCTCTCTGTCAAATAAATAAAATCTTTAAAAAAAAAAAAAGTGATGTGTCAATTTTGTAGCTGGAAAAAAATATCCATTACATCTATTTCAAAATTTTGGTAGATCAAACAACTCATTTTAAAGTTAGAATAAATATATCATGTCATGTAAAATTCATTTAAATTTAAAATATAACATGAGTGACCCTTGGGTGGTTAAGCCATTTAGTGTCTGCCTTCAGCTCAGGTCATGATCCTAGGGTCCTGAGATCAAGCCCTGCATCAGGCTCCCTACTCGGCGGGAAGCCTGCTTCTCCCTCTCTCACTCCGCCTGCTTGTGTTTCCTCTCTAGCTGTTTTTCTCTCTGTCAAATAAATAAAGTCTATCAAAAAAATAAAATATACCATGAGATTCAGACCAGAATTCCCTGCCCATTTTTGGTACCCATTAGGTGTATTGCTTTGGAAAAGTTTAGAAATATCAATATATGCAACATTTTAAAAATCTGCACTTCATATTCAAAGTGGCATTCTCTGGGCATTTGGGTGGGGCAGTCTGCTGAGTGTTGGAGTCTTGGTTTTGGCTCAGGTCATGATCTCAGGGTTGTGAGATTGGGCTGCACCTCCTGCTCTGCGCTCAGCATAGACTCTGCTTGAGATTCTCTCTCCCTCTCGCTCTGCCCCTAACCCCTTTGCAAGCTCTCTCTCTAAAATAAATAAATAAATCTTAAAAAAGAAAGCTTAATATTTAAAAAATAAAAAGGCAGTGTGACATTCTTATAGCAAGAAAGTGATACTCAATATTATAGTTGGCAAATATTTGGAAATTTAATAAGAATACAAATATACTGAAACAGAATTGAAAGGAATAAAATGAATAACTTGAACTTTGCATATTTTATGAATATGAATATGAATTTGTGAACATAAACAATTTCTTGGTCAAAATTAAAATAGTGGAAAATGCTGCTTCCAAGTTCCTTTTCCAGGTAAGATGAGGTAAGCACACTCCACCTAGTTTCTTACCACGAATGTAGCAATAAACGTTGAAAAAAAAGGTATGGAAAAGCTATTTAAAGACAACATAAACAGTGATGAGTAATCAAAGAAGAGCAATGGATTGTGAAGTACTATTGATTTGGTGGTGTGTTTTCTTTTCTTTTTTTTTTTTTCTTTCTCTCTCTGTCCCTCTTTTTCTTTTTCTCTTATCATGTATCTGCTGGCCTGAAGTATGCATGTATCCCCTAGCCTGTAAGTAACACATCCAGAATTCCACAAGTGAGCAGTGTAGTGCAGTAAGGACGATCCAGGGGAAGCCCTTATCTAACAATTTAAGAAAAGTAAAGGGAACTCCTAGTGCTCAGAAATTGCAGAATTTGCCTTCCCTCCTCCCCTTTCGCCAGTCTTTCTTTCCTAAGCCCTGAGGCCACTCTGTTGTCCTGGCAACAGTGGCAGATAAGGGAGCTCACCAGAACAAAAGTAAGAAATAGGAAACTTTCCTCTCAGTTGAAAGAACTTGCAGTTCTGAAAAGAGCAGGGCCAGAACATATTATTTTTATGTTTTCATTCTCTGTCTTCTGACCATTTCATCCCAGAACATAGTCTAAATCATGGCTTAAGGACTGAAAAGGGGAAACAAAAAGTATTGAAAAGTTGTGGAGAGAAACAGGAGCTTGAAAAGGGATTCCTTGAAACAGGACAAGAGGTCACATGCACACCGCCCCCTCTAACTCTCTTAATATTGATTTCATTCCAGTTAACATATCAAAGACTGAAACTGCCCAGGCTCTAAACTTAACTCTGGGTGTATAAAGACTAGATAGTAAACATTTTTGGCTAATGAGCCACATTGGCTCTTTTACATCCAGTGACATTTCTGATTGCAGCCTGAAAGTGGCTATAGACAAATAAATGGGCAGGACTGTTACATTAAAATTTTATTTATAAATACAGGTTTGGGGCAGAATTTACATCTTGGACTATAGATCAACAGAAATATGTAACAGTGTTCATTGCAGCACAAGGGTGAGTAATATGGTCTCAGCAGACAAAATAATACTTTTGTGTTCTTACTCTAACGATAATTGCTGCCTTAAAATTGTGAATGCACTTTCCTTTGCTTTCTAAACTATATAATGGTTAAATTCATAGATCTCCATGTACATTTTCTTAACTTTAATTTCAGAAAAAAATATATGGCACAAAACAGCCAAATATTTGAATTAATATTATTATTAATATTACTGTTATATATATTGTGTGTTATATTATATTATATATTATAATGCATTAATAACATATAAAGAAACAAATTTTGTGAAACACAGTAATGCATTTTATATATCTTATAAATATAATTTTAAAAATCACACCAAAATTAAAAAAAAAAAAGACACCAAAGTATTAGTGGTGGTAATGCACTGCAATGATTAATTTCTGGAATCAGGGGTAAGGTGGAAAGTTTTTAATTGTAAAAAATTACAATTATTTTCCTTTTTTTTTTCTGTTGCTGACAAGGATTCTTTGCTTGACCAAACTTTACTCAGGCTCCTGAACTTTTTTCTGGTCCCACCTGTGCACTTCCTTGTAAAATATCCTTTTAGCAAGAACCCCACAAGGCCACATTAACTAGAAACTCCCAACCTAAATATTTAAAAATCCTTGAACATTCTTAATTAGCTTCCTTATCTTGTACTGTCCCCCTGTTTGCGTCTTTTGAGCTTGGCCTTTCCTTAGCAAGAATCTTGTTAGATTGATTGAGTCAGAACTCTGAAGTTTCATCTGACTACCACCCTAGTTTTTGGCTATAAATCCTCATATTATATTCAAAAGTTGCACCTAACTTCTTTCTTTTACTGTAAAATCCCATCACAGTGTTGTCCTTATACCTATTACAATGGTCCTGAATAAAGTATAACTTCCCATTTTTAACAAGGGTCATTGAATATCTTTCTTTAGCATTAGAATCGGCATGTATTACCCTTTCAAAAAAAAAAAAAAACAAACAAAACAGGATAGTCAACATAGCAAAATAACTCTTAAAGATTATAGAACAATAATAGAACCAGCTAATAAATTATAACATACCATAGTTCCTTAATGTTAGGATTCCCTCCCTTTGCCTTAACCTTCTCTAATATTGCTTAAATATTTCACTATAAAGCAAAAAAAAAAAATGGAGGTAAAATCAAGATAATTCACAACAAAAATAAAACCTGACTTTTGGGGTTGTATAAAATACAACATTATTTACCATTAGCAAGATGATGATTGATCTGCAGAGTCAAAAACTACCTTCCTTAGTCAGTTCATACATTTATAAAGAAAACTTTGCTGAAACAGTCATGTCTGTCTATGGTTGCTTTCATGTTACAACTGCAGAGATGAGTAACTGTTAGAGAAACCACTGCAGGCCTTTCAAGCTTAAAATACTTAATATCTAGCCTTTTTAAGAAAAAAAAAATGCTGACCTCAGAATTACAGAGCTTGGGGAATGTTTTCTAGGAAGGAAAGGAAGGAAAGGAAGGAGGGAAGCAAGAAAAGAAGTGAAGGAGGGAGGGAGGGAGGGTGAGTTAGAACTGGAAGAATTGCATACCTGAACCAGAGGCAGTAGCAGTTACAGTTTTGGGATTGAATGATCAATTCTAAGACGATAGCTAGGATAATGCAGTAAGATAAGCCAGGATACATTGAGAACTGAGGTTCAATAAATGTTTTAAAAGCCATGAACCTTTTTCAACTTTGCAAAAAAACTAAAGAAAAAAAAAAAAACTCTTAAGAAGAGTTTCATAATGTGTACATTGAGACTTTGGGACAGCTTAACTTTGAAGGCCCTAAAGTCTTCTTATTTTAAAGGTGTTTTACTGAAAGAGTAAGAAAAAACATTAGAACATCAATAAAGGATCTTAAAGAAAATACAGAAATGATTAAAATGCCATTATAAAACCCTCAAGATTAGTATTATTGAAATATATTTAAATTGTTCAGATGGACGCAATAAAAGGGATGCAAAGTAAGTATAAAATTATGAGTTTTACTAATGCTTATATAATTATAGAAAACGAGGAAGAAAGGATTGTGGAAACATCACCGTATGCAGTTATCGCGGGGTAGGGACAAAAAAACCCGAAACTAAAACAAAATTAAAGAGAAGAACCCAAACCAAGATACGAGTCTGGGAGACTTTTTTTTTTTTAATTTATTTAATGGGACGATACTTAAATAATCTGTGTCTCTGAGTTGAACACGACTGACAGCAAATTAACCGAGCGGAGCGCGCCCTAAAGAGGATATGACCCAGAGAAGAGCACGGAAACGGAAACCCGGAGGGGAAGGAGCCCTGCACCTGATACTGCCCCGCCCACGCGCCGCGGAGCTTGCAGGATCCGCTTTTGCAGCTCCGGAAAACCACGTGACCTTCCCACAGCGCACTGCGAGCAAGCCGGCCGCGCCGTTCGATGGCGCATTTCCTGCCGGCCGCGTCGCTGGCGGGGCGCTGATGGCAGTCTGTACGCTAGGAGTCGAAACCCCGGGGTGTAAACGTGGCTCCGCTGGGGAGCCTCGAACAAACACACGGGGCCCATGAGAGTGGAAAATGCTTTAAAGTATAATGACGTTTCAAGGTTTTAGTCTAAGAAATTGGGCTCCTGAACTATAATGTGACTAAACAGGAAAATAATGTTTGTAAACACGCATACACATTTCCAATGATGAACGTGACATTGTGTGAAGTCAACCGGTCTACTTTTATATTATACATAAATATATATATCCATGGTAATCCTAAGTGAAATAAATTTGATGGAATTCATACATCAATCCTTAACCTTTATGTTACTTGTAGGGAAAAAAAAAATGTAAAGTGGATATGGGCAAGGCTTCCCTGTGTCTTTATCGAGAATAATCATTAATAACATTTTACCCCAGAGCAATTATTTATTATGCTTCTCTTTCTGAATAAATACTTAAAAATTCTGCTCAAATGAACACAGGCATTTCCATCCCCCCCCCCCCCTTAACCTTTTATTTAGTTTGCTGTTGGCCTCTCATTTCTGTTGATGCTAGATGGCGCTCTGAGCCCAGGGGTCTCTGATTCAAAAAAACTAGCATGTACTTCTGAAATATGAGAAGGTGAGTTTAAGGCTTGAAAGTAACCTGTGTTTGCAGCTGAATTGCCTCCTTATAGGAGGGGCGTTCCTGGTCTGACTTGGCATCTTTCACGTGGAAGTCTAACTCGATCAAGAGAAAGCTGTACCCTGTAAACACTAAGGTTTTTTTGTGTATATTTTTCCTGGAACTGAGTTGCTCACTCTCTCTTTCTCTCTCTCTCTCTCTGAATACTTTCCCTTTGCCTAGTCTTTCTCTAAACCCCATAAATTTTGTTATTCAAATTTACAAGTCTCTCAAATTCTCATTTTATAGTTACACTGTTCCTAGTAAGCAGACCCATAGTAGCCTTGTGAAATGTGATTAACTATAAAATCCAACAGTTACAGAATAAAATGCCCCCAAACCTAGCCCAGTCATATATTTCCAGCTTTCTTCAAGTGTACTGAAATTGCTACATTGCATGTGATTTCTCACATATACATACTCTGGTCCCTACCTGAATACATTGTTTTTGGGTTTTTTTTTTTTTTTTTTGGCTTCCCTGGTTCTAATTTCAATGGATTTCTGCTCTTATCCTTTATTCAAGCATAGAATGTTTCTCCAGCAAATCTTCAATGACTACATAAATTCAAGTTTCATGCTACTTCATCTTGTGGGTTGCAGCAGGGTAATGCACATTCCCTACTACAGCATATCTAATCTTATTTCTATTGCTTATTTGAATCTCCATTTGCCAGATGTCTCAAGTAAAAACACAAAATTTATATTGTTTTTTTCATTTGTCCATTCATCATATGTAGCAAAATACATGCCACATGTTTATCACTCAACTCCCTTAATTTTCAAAACCGAAAGGGCCAAAAACAATTATCTTCCTATATTCCAACAATGAATAAATGAATATTGATTTTAAAAGTATAATTTTACAACAGCATCAAAATGCGATACGCTTAGGGAAAAATCTGACAAAATATGTGAACAATTTTTACTCTGAATATTACACAATACTGATAAGATTAATATAAAATATTTAAGTAAATGTAGAAATAGTCTAATATCATGAATTGGAAGGGTCAATATTTTTAAGATGTCATTTATTGCATATTTATCTAGGTCTTTTTTACACAACTCCCAATCAATATCTCATTATGGTTTTTTGTAGAAATTGACTAGTGGATTCTAAAATTTATGTGGGAAAGTAAAAGACTTAGAAAACCAAATTAATTCAGAAAGTAAGTAGAAATGTTAGAGGACTCATGATTTATTTCAAGACTTAATATAAAGGGAAGTTGATGCAAAGATAGATATTTAAATAAATGGAACATCATAGCATCTAGAAATAAACCTATAGGTATCTGGTCAGTAGGTTTTTGATAAATGTGCTACATGAAATCAATGAAGAAAGGAAAGTATTTGCAACAAATGGTGCTAAGACATTTGAGCATCCATATGCTAATAAAAACAAAATGAAGCCATCCAGTTGTATTCCGGGCAATATATTAACCTTAATGTATAAGAAAGCGAAAAGAAAACATAGCAGGTTACCTTTGTGATCTTGGGATAAGCAAAAAACTTATGGGTAGGAAATAAATGTTAAAAGCCATAAAAATGTATAAATGATATTTAATCAATATTAAAAATAAGTTATATTCTTTGAAAGGCTATTAATAAAATGACAAGAGGTACCACAGACTTAAAGAAAATATTTTCAATACATAACTGATACGAATCTTGTATCAAGAATTTGTATGTGTGTGTGTATATATATATATATTATATATATTAGTAAAAATAATAGTGTATACTATGAATTTTAGTAACAATAAAACAAGAAGCACAATTTTTAAAGCAGGAAAATTGATACTTACTTAACCAAAGAAGAGCTGGTAAACAAATGTATGAAAATATGCTCCACATCACTGTTACCAGACAGATGTGATTTAAAACTACAATGAGACACCACTATACATTTACTAGAATAATTTTTAAAAAGTTGAAAATATACTGCCAATACCAAATGTTAGGCAAGATGGCTTTAAATATATGATTAAATTAAAATGAGGCTGGAGGATGGAGCTCTTATCTACTCTGACTGGTGTCATTTTAAGAAGAAAAAAAAATGGACACGAAAAGAAATACCAGGGATGGTGACACAGAAATACCACATGATAATATATTGAGAAGGCAGCCATATGCAAGCCAAAAGAGAGTCCTCAGAAGAAACCAAATCTTTCAACACCCTTGATGTTGCACTTCCAGCAGTGAGCAAATAAATTTATTTGATTTAAGCCATCCAGTCTGTGCCATTTTGTTATAGAAGGTTTAGCAAATAAACACATTGCTCTAATAACTAACTCAGTCATTATTTAACTTTAGAAACTGATTCCTTGACCAGTCTATTTTGAAAATTTAGCTATTAAGGAAGGATTTTTCTGTCTGAACTATAAACTCCAGTCTTCATACACAAATCAATGTATTTTATCCATGTACTAATTCAACATCTAAGTATTTTCACCGAGAGGTCAGAGAAAATACCCTAGTGGATATGTAAGTGAAAGGTCAAATAGAATTCTTTGACTTCAAAGAGCTTACATTCTAGTTATTGTGTCCCAGGTGCTAAGTATAAAAATCATTATCATGGTGGTCACATCTACTATTAGCAGGATAAATGGAAATAAGCTTTCAAGAAGCTTCTCTGTCACTTCCTAACATCACAAAGGAGTCAATAACGAGGCACCTTCCCCATTATACATGCTTTTGTTTTCATTATCTTTTGAATTTGAATCTTACTCATCTATAGCAAGAATCTCCAGGTTCCGTTGTTGCTGTTGGTTTCATCTAACTGCTAGCTTGCTTCGCAAGTTGAACCATCGAACCTATGTTCTCCATAGCTGGTATCAATAGGTGGCAATATTATTTTAAAAACTCAAATGTAAAAGTGTGTAGTTGTGGTATACTACACACGATATAATTTTTACCATATTATTTTTCAGTGTACAGCTCAGTACAACTAAGTATATTCACACCAATGATCTCTAAAACTCCTTTCATCTTGTGAAAATCAAACTCTATGCCCATTAAACAACCTCCCACCTACCCCTCCCCTAACTATAGAAACTACCATTCTACTTTATTTATAAATTTTACTTTGAATAAGTGGATTCTTTACACATTTACCTTTTTGTGATCAGTTTATTTTACTCAGCCTAATGTCCTCAAGGTTCATTCATTTTGCTGCATGTTTCAGAATTTCCTTCTTTTGAAGGCTAATATCACGTTGTATGTTTATACTATATTTTGCTATCTGTTTATCTGTTGATGGACACATTGGTTGCTCCCAACTTTTGGCTGTTGTGAATAATACTACAATGAATGTTAGTGTATAAATATTTCTTCAAGACCCTGCTTTCATTTTTTAGGTACACACCCAAAAATGGAATCGTGGGGTAATATAATTCAATTTTGAATTTTTTGAGGAATCACCATAATGTTTTCCATAGCAGTTGTACCATTTTACATTTCTGTCAACAATGAATAATGATTCTAATTTTTCATGTCCTCATGAAGATGTGATATTTTCTGTTTTGATTTCATTTTTTAGAAGCCATCCTAATGGGTGTAAGGTGGTATTTCATCAGAGTTTTGATTGGCATTTCCCTAATATTTATTGATGTTGAGTATATTTCCATGTAGTTCCTGGCCATTTGCATATGATTTTTGGAAAACTGTCTCTTGTAAATATATGATCCTATTCCATAGGTTGCCTTGTCAGTTTATTGCTTGTGTCTTTGGATGCATGGAATTATTAATATTGATGTGCTCCAATTTATCTATATGTATTTTGTTGCCTGTGTTTTTAGTTCACCTCCAAAAGATCACTGCCAAATCCAACATTTAAGCTATCCCAATATGTTTTCTTCAAAGACTCTTACAGTTTCTACATCTTACATTTAGGTCCTTGACCCATTTTGAGTTGTTTTTGTATATGGTGCAAAGTAAAGTCCCATTTTATATTTTGCATGTGGATATACAGTTTTGCTAACACCATTTGTTGAAGATTGTCCTTCTCCCATTGAATGATCTTGGAACTCTTGTCAAAATAATTTGACCATGCATAACATGGTTTAAATCTGAGTTCTTTATTCTGTTTCATTGTTCTACATGACTGTCTGTATGCTAGAACCACATTATTTTAATTATAGCTTTGTATTAAATTTTGAAGCCAGAAACTATGAGACCTTCAACTTTGTCCTTTTTCAGGATTTTTTACACTGTTTATGATCTATTGAGATCAATCCAATCAAATCCATATGGATTTTGGGATGCAATGTTGTTTTTGGTAGTGATAAAATTATCTTGACTAAACTCTAGTTTTTTCTAAGCCTCCTCAACTAGGCCTAAAACTTGGCCTGTAAAAATTATAGACTCTCAGTAGAAAATATTTTTCTCATCCCCCTACATGTACATTAAAAAAATTAAATACTATCAGAGTTTCTAAACAGCTCATTCCCTAGAGAAATTTAAAGTTGCCAAAATAATTTACTGTTTTTTCTAACCAATGCTTGATGATAGGTCCCTGATCTTTTTATTAAACATTTTCTAAAAAGACCTACAGGGTACCTGGGTGGCTCAGTGGGTTAAAGCCTCTGCCTTCTGGTCAGGCCATGATCTCAGGGTCCTGGGATCTCCGCTCAGCGGGGAGCCTGCTTCCTCTGCTCTCTCTGCCTGCCTCTCTGCCTACTTGTGATTTTTCTCTCTGTCAAATAAATAAATAAAATATTAAAAAAAAGACCTACAATTGTGAGTTCTGTCTGGGTCCCCCTGAGATATATCTATATCTATATCTATATCTATATCTATATCTATATCTATATCTATATCTATATCTATATCTATCTATCTATCTATATCTATAACTATATCTATATATCTATATATATATATATATGTATCTCTTTCAATTCAGAGGCATCTTTCTCAAGGATCGAAAGCCACTAGTTTAAAGTGAAATTAGGGAAGATAATGCCTCTTTAAATCTCTGTGGGGGATAGAATCTTAACTTTAATAGTTGTCAGCAAATAGACACAGCTTATGTAATCACGTTTACACTCACCAACCCTTTGTCATTTTTCACTTTCCTGACTCTATTAAACCACCACTCACTTCCATTCCTTTTCCCTCATTCTCTCTTTAAAATGTTCAGTCTTCTCTGTACAAATAAATGTCGGACCATTGTTTCTATTTCAATAGTATATCATTGATTGAAATCTGTCCTTAACACTCTATATAGTGTCCAGCTTTGCTTATATATTTGAAAATAGCATTTGACTATATTGAATTTTTTAGAGATAGAAGAACACTTGTATCTAATATTTCACTTTAAAAATCTTAGCATTTCAATGCTAAGTCACTAAGAACATGACAGGTTCTTTACTATTATAGCTTATAACTTGAGGCCATTCCCCATATTGAGGTTATTCTGAGAGTAGCACTGTCATCAAGCCAAAGAGGAGCTACCAAGGTAGTTTGTCAGCATGGTGTTCAAAGAAAGTACTACTAGAAGACAGGAGAATGAAAGTAATAGCCTTGGAGTAATAGCCTCTGAAATAGGCAAACAAAACATTTAAAAGTCCAGATTTCTGGTTACTTACATGTTGGAAGTGGGTTTTCATACTGAGGAGTAGTATTTGTCAAATCTGGCTGTCTGAGCTGAATGCCCAATTCTGACATTTTCTGTGTGGCTTTGGTTAAGTTTCTTAGCGTGTATTTGCCTCCAATTTCTGATCTGTAAGATAGCAATGAGAGTCCTGATAAGATATTTTAAAACTTAGAAGTGATAATATATTTGGATACTAAAACTCTGGTTAATATACACTGATGTCCAGTATTGGCATCTTGGCAACAGTCATCCATTTTGGAGCAAAAATACCCATAAGATATCATGATTTTCCTCCAATTTTTGCTCACATCTCCTAGACTAAATGCCCCTCCTTCCACTGCCCAGAATAGTTTTTAGACATTTAGATCAAGAATTTAATTACTTGCATAGCAGACATATTGAGTCTCAGAGATGCACCTTGTGAGGATGCTTCCTTCATAAGAGAATGTGTTCCTTTCAACATCTGTGCTCTCCACATCTCAGGCATCAGTTAAATCTTAGTCTGCTTGTTGGACCCCTGAATTGTTTCTACCCTCTTCTCACTTTTGTATCTCACAGTGGTTTGGGGTGAGGAATTCCCTATTCAACCCAGGTCAAGGAATTCCATCTGCACTCTCCAGGACACTCATTAGCCTATTCACAAACAAACTCTGTCACAGAAGTGTCAAAGATCCAGCCTGAAACAATGAACACTGATGAATCAGCTAAATAATAGAAAGGTGGAAAGGTGGATAAATAATTGATAAAGTCAATGAAATAATGATTTTAAGAAATAACAAACATGAATATTTTTAATATTATGTTATTGATAAAATATTATAATTCCATCCCTAAAAGATAATATTACAAAAGCATGTGCTGCCTGGAACAGATGTACATACACACATTTTGAACGGCATTTTTTATTTCACTGAAAATGGTTTTAGTATCCGTTCATCAAAGAGTTAGAAAAGAATGTGTATCTATATTATGGACCAGGAATATAAAGAAACATCATACAGGCATTTTAAAAAATGACATGGAAGTAATCACAGGCTCCAACTATGGTCTACAGCTCTTGGGTAAGGAGAAAAGCAAACAATATTACAAAATTCATACTTGCCAGTAAAGAAGGGTCTGGTCTCTCTATTCAGAGTTGCAGTCTTAGTATTCTGTGTACACAAATAAATGCATTGGTGAATCTTTCACAATTAGAACAAATTAAGCCATATGCTAAAATATTCATAGCACCATTTTTAAGCATGAGACTGATAAAATTTCTGCGAAACACCAAAATAGTGAAAATGCCACGTCTATCTTTCCACTAAAAAAATCAATTTAATAAAGAGTAATGCTTGAGCATATTAAAATAATTGAAAAAAATATTTCAAAATTATTTGAAAAAAATGTTTATGGATGTATTTTAAAAATAAGAATGAAAAGTATACACAATACAATAAAATATGAACCTTGTTGTAGATGATGTTTATGTATTTTTTTATAAAATGAGAATTTATACATGTCTTAAAATATTTACATGACAAAATGCAAGAACAAATATCATAAAGCAAGACCTAAAGAAATAACGCACAGCAAGCAGTATGATTTCTGAACAAATCCAGAGGGACAGTATGGAGTAGCTAGCCTCGCCTGCACAGCGGACCCCGCAGAGAAGCCCTCAGGTCAGCGTTGCCAGCTAGGGCCCTGCCCTTGTTGGGCGAGGTAAGGAGATGGACCGCTTCTACTAAGTCATCTGCGCTTGCGCAGGAGGCTTACTGAGCCGCCACTCCTGGGTCTCCCACCACAGCTGGCTGTTGCTGGCTCGCAGAGTGGAAAGTCCCTAAGGCTGAAGAAAGCAAAAGGGGGCGGGGGCGGGGAAGAGGCGTGCCAGTAAACAAATTCAGAGGACTTACTAAAACTTGAAAGCAGGAATGGTGGTGGGGAGATTTCCTAGATTTACAAGGAATTTAGAGACACTATAGTCAAACAGCAATACATAATCTACTGTCATATCCTGTCTGGGGAGAAAAAAGAAATCAGCGGTAAAAGTCTTGGGGGCACTTGAAGAAATTTTCATATGGAACAGAATCATGACTTAAGGGAACTATCCCCTTATTGATCTATCTATCTATCTATCTGTCTATCTACTTATTTATTTATTTATTTATTTATTTATTTATTGGTAAGAGGAATTTCGGTATTGTGGTTATAGAAGAATATCTTTATTTCGTAAAAATGCAGGCAGAAACTTCATGATGCTTTATATACTTTAAAATTGTCTACTTTAACACTTAGGTACATAATGAGCTTACTATAGAAAAATGTTAATAATTTTGGATCGAGGTGGTTAAATGTAGGCATTCATTTTACTACTTCTTTTCTAAAAAAACAGAATTTTACTATATATTTAAACTTTTTAAATTCAAGAAAGAAGTTATGTTCCAAGTTATACACTAAAATGATAAAGGTACCAGAGCACCATGCATTGCAATAGCAATTTGCTTAGCTTAAATATGTTCCAACTTTCTATAAAATAATTTAGAAACAGATCCCTTCTCTGTGCAGCCGCAAACCGGGTTTATCCTCAGCAGTCTAAGACGGCTCTTGGCTTCCAGACTGTGGACACCAGATGGCGTAGTGAGCTGGCAGGTCAGAATGTTTAAATAAATGCATCCTATATGCACTGGCAAAATGAGTGAGGGGAAAGGAGCCTGCACTCAGGTGCAGTGTAGGATGCAAAAAGAAAGGTGAACAGCAGCGCTCAAGGTCCTTGCCATTATGAAAGCCTGTGAGGTCTCTCTGCTTCCTGTACCCTTGCTCCTTCTCAAGATTAGATCCCCACTTGGCAATGTCCCACTACCTGCTCTTTGGCCTGGAACCATCTATCCTCACTTGTTCATTCTGACAGGCAGATGTGGGATGCAGGTAACATTTTAAGGGACAAGACTTGTACATTGAAAATTCCTAACACTGCATGCATTCCTCTGTAGGCTGCTGGGCATCACTTCCTGTCTTTCTTCTTTCACCTGCCTGGTCCCACCATGTTCAGCCCTTCATGCTCCTCACATCTTCATAAATTACTGTTCTCAGAGGCCCTTTAAACCCTTTGGCCTCTTCCCATTCCCTTGCTTATGGGGAGGACATATTAGTACAAAGAAATAGAGGTTAGAATTTCTTACTTCTTTTTCTTCTCATAAACAATACAAAAAAAAAAGATGAGAGTGCAGTGATATTGTTAAAATTCTAAAAAGGAAAAAAAAACAGTCTTGTATTCAGTATAAAGCAAAAACATTTTTTCAAAAACAAAGGAAAAATAAAGAATTTTCCATGTATGTTTAAGCTGAAAGAATTCATCACTAATAGACCCTCAATACAGGAATGCTTAAATTTCCAGCAGACAGAACAAAATATAAGATGGGAATGTAGATATACACACAGGAATGAAGATCAAAGGAAATTGTAATCACGTGAATATATATAATATATATTTTTTTATTTAAATATAAGCATGTAATTTACAGTTTAGACAAAATAATGATATAATGTGGGGTTATTTGTGCAAAAGTAAAATTTATTGCAATAACTTAATACATCTTGGAATTTGAGAAATGGAATTTTAGTATTTTATGACTTATACATTATGTGAAGTGGTATAATATCATTGGAAGATTAACTTTGAAGTTAAATATGTTTATAATAAATTCTAAATCAGCACAATAATAATTTGAAAATTTATAGATGAATATCCAATAAAAAGACAAAGTAAAATCATTAGACATACAATATTATTGCAAGCAAGGCAGATAAGAACAAGTGATTGAGGGCACCTGGATGGTTCAACCGTTAACTGTCTGCTTTTGGCTCAGTTCATGATCCCAGGGTCCTGGGATTAAGCACCACATTGAGGTTCCCGCTCCGTGGGAACCCTACTTCTCCCTCTCTCACCCCCCCTTCTTGTGTTCCTTCTCTCTCTGTGTTTCTCTTTGTCAAATAAATAAATAAAATCTTAATAAAGAATACGTGATTAAAGAATACATGTGACAGAAGAAAAATGATCCACTTTAACTATATAATAATAATTTCAAATATAGAGGTTGTAAATCCACAGACTCAAAGACATATTGTAAGATGTGACATAAACACAAAAACCAATTATAAGTTGCCTGCAGAAATATGTTTTAAATATAAAGGTATATAAAGGGAAAACTAAAAGTATAGACAAATATAAATTATTCTAAAAAAGTCAAGAGATACTTTAATGGCAATATTAGCATCACTTAAAGCAACTGTTATTAAAAATATATCATCAGGGATAAAGAAGGTTATTTCACAATTTCTTTTTTTTTTCTTTTTTTAAGTAGGCTATGCACTCAACACGTGGCTTGGATTCTCTACCCTGAGGTCAAGAATCACATGCTCTACTGATTGAACTAGCTAGATGCTCCCAAGAAGGTTATTTCATAGTAATAACTTGTCAATTTATCAAAAGGGCATAACAGGGTGCTTGGGTGGTTCAGTGGGTTAAAGCCTCTGTCTTGGCTCAGGTTGTGATCTCAGGGTCCTGGAATCGAGGCTCACAGCGGGCTCTTTGCTTAGCGGGGAGCCTGCTTCCTACTCTCTGTCTGCCTGCCTCTCTGCCTACTTGTGATCCTCTCTCTCTCTCTCTCTCTCTCTCTCTCTCTCTCTCTGTCAAATAAGTGAATAAAATATTTTTAAAAAGGGAATAACAAATTTAATCCTTCATGCACCAAATAACAGCTTTTCAAAATGCCAACTAAAAATATCTGATAATAACTCAAGGAGAAATAAAAAAATCCAAAATTATATTCAGAAATTAGAAGAGTCCTCAATGTATAGTAGAAAGATAGAAAATATCAGGAAGGATATAGACTATTTTTAGATATTTTATTTATTTATTTGACAGAAAAATGGCACATAAGCGGGGTGGGGGGGCAACAGACAGGGAGAGGGAGAAGCAGGGTCCCCACTGACCAGGGAGCCTGATGTGGAGCTAAATCCCAGGACTCTTGGATCATGACCTGTGCTGAAGATAGATACTTAACCAACAGAGCCACCCAGGTGCCCCAAATACTTGAATGATACCATCAACTAAATTAATCATTTATAGATTTATTTGTTTTACTCAACACTAACAGAGTACATATTCTTCTCAAGTGATCATGGAACATTTACCATGATAGCCCACATTCTGGGACAAAAAAGCTAAATAAATTTTTAAAAATAGTGAATACATTTTATATACTCAGACATAAAAAAATGAGATCTTGACATTATGACCACATGGATTGACCAAAAGGGTATTATGTGAAGTGAAAGAAGTCAGACAAAGACAAGTAACATATGACTTCACTCATGTAGCATCTACAAAACAAAACAAATAAATAAACACATGAAAAGCAGAATCTGATCTATAAAAATACACACACACAAAAATAAACTGATGTTTCCCAGAGGGAAGAGGGTGGAGAAATGGACAAAGTGAGTGAACTGGAGTGGGAGACACAGGCTTCAAGTTGTGGAATCAATAAGTCGTGGGAATAAAAGACACAGCATAGGGAATATAGTCAGTGATACTGTAATAATACTGTGTGGTGACAGATTATAGCTACTCTTGTGGTAAGCATAACATATAGAGAAGTTGAATCTATGTTGCACACCTGAACTAATTAACATCATGTATCAACTATGCTAAAATAAAAAATAAATTAAAAAATGACAGTACCAAGTGGTATTAGGAATATAATTGTACAGCTACTCTGGTAAACCATTTTGTAGTTTCTAATAAGGTTAAAATATACTTATTATATGCTCCAGCACTATTACTAATGGGAATATACCCTGGAGAAATGAAAACTAACATTCACACAAAATCATGTACATGATTATTCATAGCACCTTCTTCATAATTTCCCCAAACAGGAAATAACCCAAATATTCTTTCATAGGTGAAGGGAAAAACCAACAGGTGCATACCCATACAATGGTATACTACTCAGCAATATAAATAAATATACTACTGACACGTGGATTGCTTGAATGGATTTCAAAGCATTAGACTGAGTGAAAACATGCCAATCTCAAAAGGCTACTTTCCCTAGGTTTAAATTTATACATTATTGAAATTAATAAAATTGTAGGAAAGAGATAAGGGGAGGTGAGGGATTAGGGTTGGGAAAGGGTGCTATAATCATTGAAAAGTATGCAAAAGTAATTTGCAGGGTGATGGAAAAGTTATGTATCCCAAATGTGATGGCTGTTACACAAATATATCTATGCGATAAAATTCCATAGACGTATATACAAAAAAGAATGCATTTAAAAATGGGTAAAATCTAGGGTGCCTGGGTGACTCGTCAGTACAGCACGTAACTCTTGATCTCAGGATTGCAAATTTAGCCACATTTTGGGTGTGGAGATCACTAAAAAATAAGGTAATTTTGAAAAGTGAGTGAAATCCCCCCCAAAATAAACAAATAATAAAAATATGTGAAATGCAAAAAAAAGCTGTGTAGTTTAGGTAATACCAAGGTCAATTCTTGGTTTTTATAACTGTACTATAACTTTATAATATTTTCTTTGGTTGACCTGGGAAAAAGGTGCATGGGAACTCTGCATTTATGATATATCATGTATATCATGCTTAAATGTTTCTTTTCTTTTTTTAAAAGATTTTATTTATTTATTTGACAGAGTGAGAGATCACAAGTAGGCAGAGAGGCAGGCAGAGAGAGAGGAGGAAGCAGGTTCCCTGCTGAGTAGAGAGCCCAACGTGGGCCTTGATCCCAGGACCCTGAGATCATGACCTGAGCTGAAGGTAGAGGCTTAACCCACTGAGCCACCCAGGCGCCCAGCTTAAATGTTTCTTACAGTTTCTTACCGCATCAAAAACTAATGATGAACTGTATGCTGGATAACTTAACATAATGAAAATAAAAATAAAAATAAATAAATCAAAAAGAAAGAAATCTTTAATACCTTCCCTTAAGTGAACTAAACAAATACTTTGAACAAAATAAAGCCATTTTTTTTTTAATATCTTCTTTATTTGACAGAGAGAAACACAGCCAGAGAGGGAACACAAGCCGGGGGAGTGAGAGAGGGAGAAGCAGGCTTCCCGCGGAGCAGGGAGCCTGATGTGGGACTTGATCCTGGGTCTCCAGGATCATGACCTGAACCGAAGGCAGTTGCTTAACGAACTGAGCCATCCAGGTGCCCCAAAATAAAGCTTTTTTAAAAATATTTTATTTATTTATTTGAGAGAGAGAAAGAACCAGAGAGACCACGACTGGAGGGAATGGGGAGAGGCAGAAACAGACTGCCCACTGAGCAGGAAGACTAATGTGGGGCTTGATCACAGGTCTCTGGGATCCTGACCTGAGCCAAAAGCAAGACACATAAAGGACTGAGCCACCCAAGTGCCCCCAGGATAAAGCTTTTGATTTTGAGATACTAACTGACAACATAGCCTTTGCTCCCAAAGTTTGCATTTTTAGTTTGGCAAAACTAAAGCTTGTAATATTACTCTTGGGAATTTTACATATTGGTGAACATGACATTGAGACTTACCTAATGTTGTAGGCTGCTACTTATGAGCATGTTTAGGTATTTTTTTTCACACAGGAACTATTGAGATGTGTCTGTTCATCCATAGCCAGGACCATGTTAGAGGTATGGCAATACTTCAGTATAGTACCCCCAAAATATATCATTACCAGAAAGAAAATGATGCAATTAGAAATAGAAAATAACAAGGCACAGAAAGAATTTATGAAAAGTTTTTAAGGATGTCACCGTTGAAAATTTAAATTGAGTTTGGCTGTATTCATTGTTTGGGCCAATATAATAGTTCCTTTGCAAAAAGTTGGATCTTAAGTAATATGCTTTCAGTATTAGTATTGCTTCTCTAAATTGATTTTCTTTCTTTTTTAAGATTTTATTTATTTATTTGACAGACAGAAACACAACTAGAGAGGGAACACAAGCAGGGGGAGTGAGAGAGGGAGAAGCAGGCTTCCCGCCAAGCAGGGAGCCCAATGCAGGGCCCGATCCCAGGACTCCAGGATCATGACCTGAGCCAAAGACAGTCGCTTAACCAACTGAGCCACCCAGGCACCCCTCTAAATTGATTTTATTGAATGCTTACATATTTCTTGTTTTTGTCTTTAAGGTATAAATTTAAGTGCATATAACTCTTAAGATAATGGCTAAATGTTAAATTATGTGTATATTTCCAAAGTGGTCCAAATCCTTTTTCATGAAATATGTCATGCAACATTTAGTAACTGTTAAAGCTCATATTCAGCATAAATTCTTTCCATGAATAAACTCTAAGACCTGTGCTAAACCCACAACTCCACTGACAGGTAGGTAACTGGAACAAGTGTGTTTCACACTGGACAAGTGATCAATATACAAGCTATATGAAGAGCTGTAACAGTTAACCCCTAATGACTTTCTCATCTCTTTCTCCATTAATTGGAGTAAGATAAAGGCCTAGATATTAAAGATGGTGGAAAAGAAAGCTAGGAGGAAGCCAAGACTGTCAGGGCACTCCTAAGCTTCTGTAATAGTCCTTGTGTACTTACAATGACTTGATCTTTGGATGCAATAAAAATAAATCCTCTTTTTGATGGAGTCTTTGTCTGGTTTGGGGATTAGATTAATGCTGGCTTCATAGAAAGAGTCTGGAAGTTTTCCTTCCATTTCTATTTTTTGAAAGAGCTTCAGGAGAATAGGTGTTATTTCTTCTTTGAATGTTTGGTGGTGGGTACTGAGGGCACCTATTGCATGGAGCACTGTGTGTGGGGAATGGGGAATGATTCTTGGAACACTGGAAAAAATTTAAGTAACAATAAAAAATAAATCCTCAATGCATACAGAAGAAACTAGTTTTTCTTGAATAGTAACAATAAAAAATAAATCCTCAATGCATACAGAAGAAACTAGTTTTTCTTGAATACTACAATTGTTTTCCTCTCTGCCATTTTTTAATTTTAATAATTTTATTTTTTTATTATTTTATTTCCCAGTGTTCTAAGGTTCATTGTTTATACATCATACCCAGTGCTCTGTGCAATATGTGTCCTCCTTAGTACCCAACACCAGGCTCACTTGTCCCCTGACTCCCTCCCTTCCAAAACCCTCAGTTTTTTTTCAGAGTTCACAGTTTCTCATTGTTCATTTCCTCCTCTGATTTTACCCCAATTAACATTTCCTTTACTTCTCTTAATGTCCTCCATTGTACTCCTTATTCTCCACAAGTAAGGTGAACCATATGATACCCGACTTTCTCTGCTTGGTTTATTTCACTCAGCATAATCTCCTCCAGTTCTGCCCATGTTGACACAAAAGTTAAGTATTTGTCCTTTCTGATGGAGGTATAATATCCCATTGTATATATGTACCATGTCTTCTTTATCATTCATCTGTTGAAGGGCATTTTGGCTCTTTCCACAGTTTAGCAATTGTGGCCATTGCTATTATGAACACTGAGACACATAAGACCCTTCTTTCCACTACATCTGTATTTTTGGTGTAAATAACCCTGTTGTACAATTGCAGGGTCATATGGTAGCTCTATTTTTATGTTTAAGGAATATCCACACTGTTTTCCAAAGTGGCTGCGCCAACTTGCATTCCCACCAACAGTGTAAGATCATCTGAACAGAAAATCATCAAAGAAACAAAAGTTTTGGATGAAACATTGGACCAGATGGACCTCATAGATATATTCAGAACATTCTGCCCTAAAACAACAGAATAGTCATTCTTCTCAAGTGCACATGGAACTTTCTCTAAAAGAGACCACTTCTCTACTGTGTCACAAATCAGAGTTCAACTGATACCAAAAGTTTAAGATTATTTCTTGCATATTCTCAGACCATGGTGCCTTGAAACTGGAACTCAACCACAAGAACATGTTTGGAAGGAATTCAAACGCTTGGAAGCTAAAGAACAATCCTGCTCAAGAATGTTTGGATCAACTAGAAAAACAAAGAAGGGCTTAAACATTTCATGGAAACCACTGAGAATGAAGAAACATCAGTCCAAAACTTATCAGAGGCAGTCCTAAGGGGGAAATACATAGCCATACAAGTATCACTCAAAAAAATTGAAAAATCCCAAATACACTAACTTTCTTTACACCTTAAAACCTGGAAAATCAACAAAAAGTTAAACCAAGTCCACACAAAGATGAGAAATAATTAAGATTTGAGCGGAGATTGATGAATCAGAAACTAGAGGTACAGTAGAACACATCAACAAAACAAGAAGCTGGTTCTTTGAAAGAATTAATAAGATCAATAAACCACTGGCCAGGGGCACCTGTGTGGCTCAGTTGGTTAAGCGACTGCCTTCAGCTCGGGTCATGATCCTGGAGATCCTGGATTGAGCCCTACATCAGGCTCCCTGCTCGGCGGGAGGCCTGCTTCTCCCTCTCTCACTCCCGCTGCCTGTATTCCCTCTCTGGCTGTGTTTCTCTCTGTCAAATAAATAAAATCTTAAAAAAAAACACTGGCTAAACTAATACAAAAGAAAAGACAGAGGACCCAAATTAATAAAGTTATGAATGAACAAGGAGCGATCACGACTAACACCAAGGAAATATGAACAATCATCAGAAATTATTATCAACAGTTATTATGCTAATAAGTTAAACAACCTAGAATATATGGATGCATTCCTGGAAACTTATAAGCTTTAAAGACTGAAACAGGAAAAAAAAATGACAACCTGAATAGACCAATATCTAGTACCAAGATTGAAGCAGTGATCAAAAACCTTCCAGAAAACAAGAGTCCAGGACCTGACAGATTCCCTGGGAAATTCTACCATGCATTGAAAGAAGAAATAATACATATTCTCCTGAAGCTGTTTCAAAATATAGAAACAGAAGGAAAACTTCCAACCTCTTTCTATGAGGCCAGCATTTCTTTGATCTCCAAACCAGGCAAAGACCCCATCAAAAAAGATAATTTAAGACTAATATCCCTGATCAATATGGATGCTAAGATTCTCCACAAGATCCTAGCTAATAGGATCTAACAGTACACTAAAAAGATTATTCGCCATGACCAGGTGGGATTTAACCCTGGGATGCAAGGGTGCTTCAACTTTTGCAAATCAATCAATGTGAGAACAAATCAATAGTAGAAGAGAGAAGAACCACATGGTCCTCTCATTTGATGTAGAAAAAGCACTTGACAAAATACAGCATCCTTTCCTGCTTAAAACTCTTCAATGTATAGGGATAGAGGGAACATTCTGCAAACTAAAAAAAAAAAAAATCTATCTAAGAAAAACCCACAGCGAATATCATCCCAATGGGGAAAAACTGACAGTGTTCTCATTGACATCAGGAACAAGACAAGGATGCCCACTCTCAGCACTGTTGTTCAAAATAGTGTGAGAAGTCCTAGCAACAGTAATCAGACAACAAAGAGAAATAAAATATATTGAAATGTGCAAAAAATAAGTCAAACTCTCTTCACAGATGACACAATACTTTATATGGAAAACCTAAAAGGCTTCACCCCCAAACTAGTAGAACTCATATAGCAATTCAGAAATTTGTTGTGTTCTTGTACATTAAAAAGGAAAATATAGAATGGGAAATTAGAGAATGGATTCCACTTACTATACGACAAAAACAAACAAACAAACAAAAACTCAAAACCAAAACCAAAAACAAAAACATAAGAAAACATAACCAAAGGGGAAAAGGATCTGCACTTGAGGAATTACTGAGCACTCATGAAAGAAATTGAAGAAGACACAAAAATATGGAAGAGCATTCTATGCTCATGGATCAGAAGAATCAGCATTGTTAAAATGTCTATACTGCCCAGAGCAATCTATACTTTCAATGCCATCCTGACCAAAATTCCACCACCATTTTTCAGAGTGCTGGAACAAACAATCCTAAAATTTGTATGGAACCAGAAAAGACCCCAGATTGGTAAGGACATGTTGAAAAAGAAAAACAAAGCTGGGGGCACCACGTTGCCTGATTTTAAGCTGTATTACAAAGCTGTGATCACCAAGATAGCATGGTGCTGGCACAAAAAGAGGCACAGAGACCAGTGGAACGGAGTAGAGTCCAGATATGGGCCCTAAACTCTATGGTCAAATAATCTTCGGCAAGTCAGGAAAAAATATCCAGTGGAAAAAAGACAGTCTCTTCAATAAATGGGACTGGGAAAATTGTACAGCTACATATAGAATGAAACTCGACCATTCTCTTACACCCTTTATTATTTAAATTGGGTTATGTTAGTCACCATACAATGTATTGTATTGAAATACATGTATATGTGCTTGACAAGCATAGCTCTGAATAAAAAGACACATCGAAGTATGGATATTGGTGGTTAAAAATTGCAGAAGAGTAAGAAAGTAGATGGTAGCCATTAATTATATAACTTATCTAGATATAATTTGAATTTTTATCAATAAAAATTCCTTTCTTCAAAAATTAGAAAGCTAATACAGAAAAGTATAATTCTAGATATTCTATAAAAATATAGGGCTATAAAATAAGAGTGAAAGTAAATACTGAATGGCATATCAGTAATTTCATGTTACTGGATTTCCCCCCTGCTTTCCTTTCTCCCTTATCTTTGTTATGTTCTTGCATAATAATTTTTGGAATACAAAAGACCAAACAGGTAAATTCCTTATAACACACAGGAAGGAAAACAGACCTAAACTCCTTTTGTGAGAGATGCTAATGAAGGTTTCTACAACAGATACAGAAGCCTGAGCTAGGATATAACCCTGGAAGAACAAAGTACCATAAACCTGAAACATGGAGAGCTGTGAATTAGGGGAGGCTTACAAGTAAAGAACAAAGATACTTTGAAATTAAACATTTTAAAGTTGTTTTAAATAAAAATAAAATTGAAACTAAAAGACTAGAAGTTTTCAAATGGAAGCAGAATTTAAACTGGCAATAATCACAAGATTTTTGGGATACTATGTTAAATTCTGGAATTAATTTTGCTCCTGGAACCATGAGGGTGGATAAGTAGGTGTGCAAAACACTAATCAGTACTCAAGTCGAAAAACAACTTAAGTAATGTTGGCTTCCCATTAAACAAAACGAAACAAAACAAAAACCCATCTCCAATTAATCTAAACGAAAACATTAAAAAAAAAAAAAGACCAATTGAATTAAGGTAAAGAAAAACGGAAAGCACTATTAAAAGGAACTCTACAAACTTTATTTACGTATTTTCATATTAAAAAGAAAACCGCAGACATTAAAAACGCACTTTAATATTTTCCAGAAAAAGCCAATTCACGTATAGGCTGAAAATCAAACATCAAAATCTCGGGGACCAAAGAGCTTCTAGGGATTCAGCCATGGAATAACCGGCACTTTAAAGCGTCCGTGTCTGCCGGACGCCAACGACCAATGGGAAGTCCCCGGTTTAGAGCCTTAAACCTGCACGGACCGGAAGAGGCACAAGAGACGGAAACTCAGATGGATAGAAACGCTATACTAGTCTCATCCACCAATACCGCGCAGATGCTGTGAGTTTGGCCTTTTCGGACCGCCGTCTTCTTCGTGAGTCACGTGCCGTTCCCACAGTGCTCAGCCAGTCAGGCGGCAAGGCCGACCAAGGTATTTTTTTCCGGTCGGCGGTGCTTTGTCTGGCGTGTTGATTGTCCTGGTCTTGGCACTAACGGAGTAGTTAACCGGAGACCACAGGCTTACGTACTGTTCACTCCGGGCTACTGAGGAGTCGGGAAAAACGAACACAGTCAAACCAACAAAAACAGTTCCAGAACACTCCATAACCCCACAATTGATTTCCACAACCTGGCTGTTTTTCAGGGCAGTATGAAAAGTGTAAAAAGCGTGCTTTGTTTTGTTTTGTTTTGTTCTTCACACCGTTGCGTGGAGGACAAAGAGTTGGCGGTCGCTTTATCCAAAAAAAACCAAAAAAAACAAAAAAAACAAAAATAAAAAACAAAAACCACTGCGGTTTAGAGATTCGGTGGCTATATTCTTACAGGTCAGTTCTGAAATTCTGAATTTGAAATGTTACGAAGTAGCACGTGCCTTAAGATAAATGTTTAGGCAAATTTACCAGAATCAGTAAAAGCATAGTAAGAAGAAAATGCTCCAAAAATAGCACGGGCTCACATTTTTCAGGGGACTCATACCTGTCTTTCAGTGAATATGTTTTCTATTAAAATACAGAACTTTACTTAATAAAAATTAAATTTAATTAAAATCCACAATATAGACGATGAAAAATTCAGTTTTTGATACTATCAGCCATTCATTTATAAAATAACCTTAGATTTTACATCTTTTGCCATGAGTACACATAAATCCCAGATAAATTGATGTATTTTAAATGAAAATTAAAATATTTCCTAATATAAATGCTCAAATCCAGAAATGGTAAAATCAAATATTTACATTTTTTTCTGTAACTGTTGATAATGTTTAGGTATAATAGGGTGAGTAGGATTTCAAATAGAGTAAAACATTTGGAAAATATTTGCTATACTCATAGTGTAGCATTCCGTGTAAACTCAGAACACAAACTGACTCAAAAAGGAAAGCGAAAACAAGAATATTTTAAACATATATTAAGTCATAAGAACAGGTTTCCTTCAGACAAGAAAACAAACAAGATACATAAAAATATAGTGTTTACTATATCCCTCCCCAAAAAACTTAAATAAGCTAATAAGAGAAGCCATGTTTACTTGCTTGGGGAACAAATGAATTGCTAATATTCAGGTTGGAGAACTGCATATCTGATACTTATACATTTTAACGGAGAATATATATCGCTGTAGTTTTTTTTTTTTTGACCTATCCATTCTGTCTTTACTAACTATGACATTTATGAGAAGGTTCTCCGCAGTAATTTTTTCCAAAAAAGGTGAAAAATAAGAAATAAAATGTTTATTAATGGAGCATAGGCAAATTAACAGGCATACATAATTTGTAATACAAAATGCTAACAAAAAATAATATAGCTAGGTATCTAGTGATATAAAAAAGCAATACTACAAAAATTATTTTTGGACAACAAAATTAATATCACATACACATATAATTCTATCAAATGTATTTTTGCATATAAAATGTATATAAATATGTATACATAAGTATATATATAGATATTCGGTTGATATATTTGTAAATGTTATAAAATCTGTTATCTATATATCTATCAAACTATATAAGTAGTTATGGATATATAGTGTGCCTAATATATTTGTAAACATCCTAAAATATGAATCCATAAACAAATTTAAAATATAGTATGGAATGAAATAAGGAAAACAAAGGAATACTTTGTATAAATTATGAAATTTTTAACTTGTAAGCTTCTGTAATTTTTCAATATTTGAAATACTCTATTGATTTTGTAATTTAAAAGTCTTCTAATCCTCTCTGTTTTGTTGTTGGTTCCTTACACTCTGCTCTTTTTAGGACTCTAATGTCTCTCCTCACACTACCTACCAAAATATTCAGCAGCAGCTGGGAGCCTGCGTTCTCTACAGTTTATTTTCCTGCTCCTGTACCTCCATTTCTGGATGACAGATGGCGCCCTAACATGGGCCTTTGATAGTTACAGTTCTACTGCTGACAGCTTACATGTGAAAAAAGTGAATTTTAGCTAGGAAATTGGAGTTGTTCTCAGCGCTTACACATTTCTTTCGAGAATGGTATATTGGTGTAAATTTTTAAAGGCAGATTTAAGGGCTTTCGCACAGGGGAGAATAAGACACTTTACGTCCTGAGAAAAAATTGCAAAATAAACTCTCCTGAAACTACTCACTGGAAGGGCTTGAGAATGCTTTCTCTTATAATATAGCATTGTTTTCTGGGATCAAGATCTCTCCCAAAATTCAAAGCCCCTGAAACATTAATAAACTGAGTCTGGAGGGAAAGGTTCTTTGTGACACATCTTGGATGGAATATACAGAAAAGGGTCAAAACAGTGTAAGAGGTACTAGAAAATTGTGAGAAATAAAAAAAAAAACCCAAATAAATACTTAAAATATATTTTATTTATTTATTGGGGAGAGAGAAACACAGCTAGAGAGGGAAAACAAGCAGGGGGAGTGAGAGAGGGAGAAGCAGGCTTCCCACAAAGCAGGGACCTCAGAACTCTAGGATCATGACCTGAACCCAAGGAAGACACTTAATGACCGATCCACCCAGGCACTCCCCCAAAAAACTTCGAAATGAGAAGGTCAATTACCAATGAGGAAAAATGTTTGAAGTCTAAACAAATTTCCTAGGCTAACAATTTTAAAGCTGTGGACAAAATCTTTTCAGTCACTTCATTTTAGTATATTTCAAAGAGTTTATGGGCTAATAGAAGCCCCTGCTTCATGATTTCACAAATTAATGTATAAGTCCTTGGTAGCCCACAAGTGTTGATGAAGAAAGGATAATAGAAAAATATAACACTGAAGACAAAACATGTATGTATCAAAAAGTCAGATATTATAAATGGGACACTTCAAATAAGAAAAGCAAGCACTAAAGAGTTAATTTCTTCCAAAAACATAATGAAAATACATGGAAATATGCCAAAGGGTAGGGAAGGCAGCCTGAAGGGAAGATATATGCATCAAAATAAATAAAGTAGTCTTATATTACATCCCAAAACATAACGTAAATATCCATGAATCCTTACTTAAACTTGTTTACATCAATATCCTGTCCTCAAAAGAAATGTGGGAGCCCTGAGACAACTCCATTTTTTTAGTTAAAATCACCTTGTAAGTCTGCACTAACATAGATAATTTGATAAATAAACGAATAAAGAAATAAGACAAGTATCTCATGCAGAAGAGTCCTGAACAACTTATGTAGATACTCACCCCAATAAGCTGGTAGAGCAGTAAATTTCCACTCTTTAACTTAACTGCTGGCTGTTTATACTGGCATACTGGCTTGCCTAAAAAAAAAAAAAAAAAAAAAAAAAAAAAAAAAAAAAAAAAGAATATTCTTTTTTTTTTAAGATTTTATTTATTTAACAGAGAGAAACACAGCCAGAGAGGGAACACAAGCAGGGGGAGTGAGAGAGGGAGAAGCAGGCTTCCCGCAGAGCAGGAAGCCCGATGTGGGACTCGATTCTGGGTATCCGGATCATGACCTGAGCCGAAGGCAGTTGCTTAACCAACTGAGCCACCCAGGTGCCCCAAAAGAATAACTTTTGAGAAACCCAACAAATACTACCCTCAGTCAGATATTGATATTCACGGTCAATATCCACAGAGCTAAGTCATTTTGATAGTATGTACCATTCATAAGATGTGATTAAAATGGTACTTTTCCTCTGTGATCCTCCTTATCAAAATACATAGATCTAGTTTAATCATGACAAAATCATCAAATAAATCCCATTTGAGGGACATTTTACAAAATGCTTGCCCAGTGGTCCTCAAAAGTGTCAAAGTCATCAATAACCAAGAAATTCTGAGAAACTGTCACAGACACTTCTATCCTAAGGAGACATGACAAGAAATGTAATGTAGTATCCTGGCTGGCATCCAGGAACAGATAAATCAGGTTAGGTGAACATTAAGGAAACTTCAGTAAAGTATGACTTTTAGTTAACAAGAATGTATTGATAGTAGTTCACTAATTGTAAGAAAAACACCAGACTCATTCAAAATGTTAAAAATAAAGGGGGAACTGAGTGGCTCAGTCAGTTAACCGTTTCTTGATTTCAGCTCAGGTCATGATCTCAGGGTTGTGAGTTTGAGCCTCACATTGGGCTCCACACCGGGGGCAGAGTCTGCTCGTCCTTCTCCCTCACTGCCCTCTTTAATAAATAAATAAAAATAAAGTCTTTAGGGATGCCTGGATCACTCAGTCTGTTAAGCATCTGCCTTTGGCTCACGTCATGGTGCCAGGGTCCTAGGACCGAGTCCTGCATCAAGTTCCTTGCTTAGTGGTGAGCCTGCTTCTTCCTCTGCCTGCCACTCCCCCTACTTGTGCATGCCCTCTCTCTGACAAATAAATAAACATCTTAAAAAAACTTAAAAATTAGGGGCGCCTGGGTGGCTCAGTTGGTTAAGCGACTGCCTTCAGCTCAGGTCATGATCCCGGAGACCCGGGATGGAGCCCCACATCGGGCTCCCTGCTCGGCGGGAAGCCTGCTTCTCCCTCTCTCACTCCTCCTGCTTGTGTTCCCTCTCTGGCTGTGTTTCTCTCTGTCAAATAAATAAATTCATAAAAAAAACTTAAAAATTAAAGTCCTTAAAATTTATTTAAAAATGTTAACAATAAGGAAACTGGGCTGGGGGATTACAAAAGAAACTGAATAAGGATATAGAAACTCTTTGTACTATCTCTTACAGTTTTATACTGTTTCTGTAAGTTTGAAACAATTAAAATTATAAAGGTATAGATGGATTTGAACCCACTGAGTAAAATGAGAGTCATAAGTCCATACTAATAGAAACCATGAATGAATGAAGGAATGTGAAGGGAAAATTCTTTTTGGCATGAAGGATACTGGGTAACAAATGAACAGGGAATGAAAAAGTAGGAATTAAGAGTCTTCAAAGTAAGCATCACCAATATCAGTACAAATCAACATTATATGTTTCCTGAAATAGAAGGACTTAACATCATTTCAATAACATTCTTGCTTTAAATACATAACATAAATCTAACCATGGGGCAACATCAGAACAGACATAAATTAAGAGAAGTATTTTACAAAATATCTGACTTGGATGCTTTAAAAACATAAAAGTCAAGAATCACAAAGAAACAATGAAGAATTACTCTAGATAGAAAGAAACTAAAAATACATGAAAATGGAACAGAATATGTCATTCTGAATCCCAACATAATAATCATAAAGGACATAGTTGAGATAATTGACAAAATTTGAACATAGTTTGTGGAGTGGTAATAACATTTAATCAGTCCTAATTATCCTGAACTATGACTGATAACAGACTGTCAGTATTATTGGAAATGCATTATAATGTAGTTAGGTTTGAGGGAACATGATTTATCTCACTTATTTTTAAATGGTTTGGAAATAAAAATTCAAAATTAAAATAAAATAATGCCGATGCCTACTCTCCCCAAAAAGGATTGAAGATGTATCAAGTTCTAATATTATACATAATGCCTATGATAACTATCCAGAAAAGGAGTAGCCAAGATTTTGGAATGAAATAATGAATGGCATATTAAGTTACTGCTGCTATTAGCTAGTATGGCCGACTAATTCCCACTATGACTCAAGAAATATTTGTGAAATGAAAGATAGCACCAAATAGAATGTTATTGAGTGTCCCCAGAATATAACAAGTCCTTGATTTTCAACTGAAAGGAAGAAACGAGCACTTTCTATTTTTATTCATAATTTCCTCTTTGGCTTCAATATATCAATCTTGATCAAAATTTGAAGAAAATGCTTTCAACGATAATATTATTTGTGGTTTCCCCACTCTAAACATAGATATCTACCTCAGGTGCTTGATGTTGGAGCTCCCAGCTGGACGTATCCATCTACCAACTGCATCACCAGGATTCTGGCCAGGACAGGAATAGAGCCTGGCACGTCTTTTAAAGCCATAGAAATGCATCAGAGATTACCATGTGCCCTCTGACTGCCATGAATCATGAACAGATTCTGTGATTGCTTTCCATGTGTTTGGTAATATATTTAGAATGATTTTGAGTTAGAATTTTAAAAAAGTATCTGTCCTTCACAGCTATGGAAAGGTATAGTATAAAGTACAATGAGTAATTTTCAGATACTATTCACATCTACGCCTCTTTCTTTTTCTGGGTGGGTTTTCCCCTCACTCCGTCAAAACAAATCTTTCCAACATCCTTGTTGATCCTCTTGCTGTTAAAACTGGTGGACACTATCCACTGTTCATTTTATTTGATTACTCATTTGCATTCAAGTGTTTATGAGCCCCCTCTATTTAAAATAATCTCTGTTTCTGACACTGCATTATCCTTATTGCCTACAGAACACTCTGATTAGTACAATTCCATCTCATTTATTGGTACCCTCTCCACTGTTCATAACCTTAAAATGTGGTAATTCTTAAGCAATGGTGGTGGGCCTTCCACATTATCCATTTCTTTTTTTTAAGATTTCATTTATTTATTGGACAGAGAGAAACACAACTAGAGAGGGAACGCAAGCAGGGGGATTGAGAGCGGGAGAAGCAGGTTTACCACTGAGAAAAGAGCCGAATTCAGGGCTTGAACCCAGGATTTTGGTATCATGCGCTGAGCCAAAGGCAGATGCTTAATGACTGAGCCACCCAGGCGCCCCCATATTATCCATTTCTAAGTGTGGCAAATTTGCTGCAACAATTTGACTCCTTCCATCCAAGTCACTTGGTAGTCCCCAGCAACTTACTCTGGGGGAGGGCCACTTGTATTGCTTTTGCCAAGAAGAACATCTCATATATGACACAACCAGAGATGCAGAAAAAGTACTTGCACATTGGAGCCTGCCTTCTCTTAATTCACTTAAAAATACCGTAATTAAATTAAGAAGACTGGGCTAGTCTGATAATGATGAGAGATATATTGCCAAATTATCCCTGTCACCTAAACTGCCGACAATCCAAACTTTGCATGTGTAGGTGATGCCAGGCTAGACCAAACAGGTTCAGCTGAGGCAACCCAAATCGGAAGAACCACTAAGTTGACCAATGCTGTTGTTTTAAGCCACAGAATTTGAGGGTTAGATTGATATGCACCAAAGCTAGCCAATACATAGGCACTTAGAAATGTGGTGGTGCTGTAAAAAAAAATATAAGACACCAGCTTTGTAGTGGAGAAGCATATACAAACTGAAAATACAGTTATTACAGTAAGAAACTGTTAATGAAAACTGGAAACGGACGATCAAATATCCTGGGTGTTGAGGGTGGAAAAATTGCAAAGAAACAACGATCACAGGTTTGAAAATTGGTGATCCATGGCATGTCATAGTAGAAAAAATGGTAAAACTATTGCCAATGGTAAATTCTATGATCTATCTAACAATTTCGTGTAGCCTGGAAAGATGATTTCCAGGTGGAATGGTTCAAGTGTCAATTGGCTTCTTTTAGTTAAGTGTGGTGAGGTGTAACAAGACAGAGCTGAGCTAAAAACAATGAATTGTTTGGTAGCAAAATTGAGTAGATACACAAAAGTAAACAGAACATGGTGAATTGGAAAATAAAGATATTTCTCACTCACAATCTCAAGCAATGAAGTTAATTTAAATAATAAACAATTATTCTTTTAGGACACTAAATTTGGGCATTAAGTTGGCTTTCTCTGTAGATACGTGACTACATGTTGTTATCTTCCGTCCAGATATCTTATGACTCCACATTAACATATCCTAAGGCTAAACTGAAATCTACTTGAATTTTCACAGATTTTTTTTCTACATATAAAAAGTCAGAAATTGAACTCTACTGTTTCTCCTGAATTCCCATTCCACTGTATGGAATCTCAGTATACAGTGCAATCCTTATAATAAACTCGTGCCTCAGGCCAAAAGCCTAGGTTATCCTCCATATTCCTTGATGATTCAATCCCTACACCCACTCTCCTTTGCTGAATTTCATATACTTATATTGAAATATAGAACCCAAATCTATGTGTTTTTCATCACTAAAATAATTCAGGCAACTTTATCTCTTGCTTGGGTTACTGCAAAAACCTATCGTTAGCAGGAAAATATTTTGGGATACTAATCTATTTTATTCTTCCTCATATTTTCCCTTCATTTCCTCTATTGAAGGAGATAGTCATACTCTGCAAGTTAAATTAGTGGTGGATTCAGCAGAGTTCAAATCTGTTCTATTCTTTAAGTCTTCTCAGTTTCTGTTTCCAAAAACCCACACCCTGTATGGGAGTCAGGGTTTAATGGTAAAGCAAAAATACCGCAGTCAAAATGAGGGAGGAAATTTAAGCTACTTCACCCACCATTCTGGAAAGAGTTTTTTGTGGGCTGAGGGAAGATGAAAGGATGATTGGAAGAGGAAAGCAAAACAGACACTGGAAAGTAGAAGGTATCTGGCCTCACCGTTCTGTCTGTTCACCAGACAGGGCAACAACTTATGGTGAAAAAGACTCTGTGGTGAGTGGAAGTAAGAAGTTCAGGGAACACAGATTTAAGGTCCATACAAACCAGGAGGATGTCTTCATTATGTTGGCCCTTTCCGTTTGCTTGTGTCCTAATGTTCATGCAAGAGTCTGTCCCCAAAGCATGCGAACATGAGGGCACAGGTACAACTGACCAATTGGAACAAAACAAAGTGACATAACAATAGAAGTCAATATTCATGTTTGAGAAGGTCCTCTGAACTACTCAGCATTTCTTTAGAAGTATATATTTCCTTTATAGGCCCAGGTTATGTTGGCCCACGTCTGGTCAAGAGAGTTCCTAGGACAGCAGAAGTAACTGATAAACCCCCTAGGGAAAAACAAAAACAAAGAAACAAAAAAACCTCTAGTCCCCCTTCTTGCCTACCTATAAGAGGATTCAAAAGATCTGATTTTTAATTTGAGAAATGTATCTGATTTTCTAAGTCACTGCTTTCACTCAAATGTTGTATATAGGACATCCTTAAACCCCTTCCAACTTGTAACTCACCCATGGCCACATTATTGTTTGTTGCCCACTCCAAAATCAACCACAGCCTCCTCTCCATGCTTCCATGATGTTTGGACAGGCATCTAGTAGGAAAAAGAGACAAAATGTACAGTACCATATTTAAGTATTTTTCTCAGCTAAATGACCAGAAACTAAGTGACCTACCATTAGTAACTTAGTAGGAAGGATAGACAGCAAGAAAACTTAATAAATCATCATCTCTTCTTAAAAGTTTCCTCTCAGATTCTTACTTAGGACTGAGCTATGAGGGACATGGGGCTCAGGGAGGGTGCCTTATTGCACCAATAAAATGCAGCATTGTGCCAGAAATGACAGATACCAGCTTAGTTCCCACAGGGAGGGAAGGGAAACTCCTCAGAGTCAGATCTTGGAAACTAGTTGCTCCTCAGTGAAAAAATCCTAGTTTTCCTTGGGCTGTTTCCACCACAGTCTTTCAGCACTCTGTTACAGTTCCTAGCGCCAGACATGTACCAGGACCTCTGGGAGTGTTTTTTTTTTTTTTTTTTTTTTTTTAACATTGGTGGGCCTGCTCCCCTTTTCAGCTTGATGGGACTGGGTCCAGCTGAGAATTTGCATTTCTAACAGGTGCTGCTGCAGGTGGTATAGAAATCACACTGTGAGAATCATTCACTGTTCAACCATCCATGGATTCTGGAAATATAGCCCCAGGTAGAGAGACAGACAGAGAGACAGAGACAGAGAGACAGAGAGACAGAGAGAGAGAGATAAGGAGCGGGACTCAGTTGCTGAGGTGAGATTTCTTTGGGCCTGCTCACCACCAGCCTGCCAAACTGCCCAAGTTGTCTTCATGCATCTGTTTTCTTTCAAAAATTAGGGTTACTTGGCTCTAATTCTACTCTGGTGACCTGCACATTTCATTTCCAATTCCCAATATTCCACTTAGATGTTAGAGAACAAAAAGGGGCAATCTTTGTATAGTTCGCTTGTGGTCTGTTGATGCGGTAACATGGCACAAAATGAACACTTGGGGGCTGTAAGCTCCAGCAAAGGGAGGATCAGGAGAGAATGACAGGCCAACACGCCTCAGCCTCACTAACTCCCCCGCCCAGCCCTCGAGCTTTCTGGAAGGTGCCAAACCCGCGCAGCCGCACAGAAAGCACCGCAGTGCTGTAAAAAGAGTGCGCATGCGCCAAGAAGCCCCCTCCCCGCGTGAAGTCCCCTCTGCAGTGAATCAAGAGTGCGCATGCGCGATGATACCCCCTTCCTGCGTGAAGAGGACCCCTGCAGTGCAGTGAAAAAAGTGCGCAAGCGTCAGGAGCTCCCCTCCCTTTCAGGGTTGTGAGCTGACTTTCACCCATCTCCTCCCACTTCCTTTTCCAGGTGATTGACACTAGAGTTGGCCTAAGGGATGAAGTGCTGCAGAATGGTGGTTCTAGGAGACTGTTTTCCAAATATAAATGCGCCATCAACATTTTGTGTACTGCGACATAACTTAGATGCCATCCCCTGTCCCCAGTCTGTTAGAGTTCAGAATGGGGAAGTGAGCTAACAGTGGGCTGGGTTCAGATAAGCTCAGATTTCTGGCAATCTGGGATCCCTTACATAGAGATTTTCAATTCACTCTGATTTCTTCAAAACTCTTCACCCTTGCAGTCTTCAGATGGCATGTTCAGAAGTCCACACCTAACCTGTTTTTTTTTGTTTCCTGCTTCCTAAATCATAGCTATTGTTGTTAATCATTTTTTTAAAACTCTACACACCACACCTATGCCAATGAGGCGCAGAGCTTCTTCCAAATTCTATTGCTCAAGTATAATAAGTGAGGACAGTAGCAGAGAAGAGGGCCTAGTAACTCTGCTGTTCTGTAAAGGGGAGATGAATTCACTTGGGACCAGAGATTTAAAGCAGGGAAGGGTGAGAGAGCAAGACCCTATGATGGCCCCTCCCCCACATCTGCCCTCAAAGTTACAGCCTGCCATTCAGTGTGCCTTTGTTCTTGGGCTAAGAACCACATTTCTCCAACAGACCCATGTTTAAACATTCTGCCTTCATACCGGTCAATATTACAAACCATCAGTATCCAGCCCCAGGATATATCCCTGTATAGACAAGACTTCTTTGGGCAGCAGAGATCTGGGATTGCACAGCAAAGTTTTTATTTCTAATATTAGTTCAACACTTCCTAAGGTACAGCACTTTTTTTTTTTTTTTCATTCTCAGACATTAAAGATAGCCTGAACACATCCCTTCACCCTCTATCAGGAACTTAGGTAACCTCACAGTTCTATCAGCCTGAATAGTAAGTAGATATAACATGACAGGTAGGTGAAACCTGGTTAGAGTTCTATGGTCTCTCCTTTGGGTAACTATAGTATTCCTGCCTCTTCCTGTTCCCTTCCTCCAGCCCATAATCGTCAGTACAGCAGGATGACTCAGACTTGGACAGCCTCTGTTCAAACCCCTGCAATGGCTGCTTACTGAATTCAGTGAAAAACAGTTTCCTAAACACTGTGAATGGCTATGAATGACCCTTCTGACTTCAGCTGCACTCTAGCCACACTGCCCCCCTTGTCATTCTCCTGACAAATGAGCTCTCTTGGAGGTATTTTGCTTTCTTCCTAGAACAACCCCCACTCTGCTCCTGCTTGATTAACTCTTTCACTTCCTTCAAATCTCTCCTCAAAATTTTCCTTATCTTAATCCTTTCCCAAACACTCTATCCACTTTTGAAGTTTGCACTTCCCAACAAGCACTCTCTATTAATCTCACTTTAGTGCATTTGTCTTTTTGCCCAATGTACTCATTACCTTCTTACCCTATATATAATTTATTGTACATGCTATATAAATATGTAAATTATAATTGTAAACTTCACTAGAGGAGGGAGCTTTGGTTTTTTATGCTAATGCATGTCAAGGCCCTAAGGCAATGTTCAATATATAGTAGGTGTTCAATAAATATTCATTGAATAAATGAATGAATGAGCATTTTGTTCTTAGGAGTAAGACACAAAATAAAACAACAGTTTAGGAACCATGATATTAGTGGTAGAAATAAATAGCAAGAGAAAAAATGGACATAGCAAAATTATTAGGCTCATAAACAGTCCTCCCAAACGTTCTCTTGAGTTTTGAGCAAAAGGATAATGTCAGCACAATGAAGATGTTGTAAGGAAGCAAGAAATGTACAGGCACCGGAAAGCTCCAGAATAGAGAGATGCCCTATTACTGCTGCTGTCCTCGTCCTGACTCAATAAACTGATCCACAGGTTACTTGCCAAGCTTGCTTCCCTAGAACAAAATGTGTACACATTTGGGCATGAAACTTGTTTTCCCTGGAAGGCTTCAATTTCACAATTAGTGGTCTCAGTTTGAATACTTCAGTCTCTACTTGTCAGAATCACACAGTCTGTCCTCATAAGTCCGCCCTTGTCCCATAGCCAAGGAGGGCTTCGAGGTATTAACTTCCCAGAATGAGCCAGGAGACTGGCAGGAGACACCATTAGCTTTTTGAGATCAGGGCACAACTACCCTGGAGCCTCTGTTCTGTTCTATTTGACCTCAGAAAAGTCTCTTCTGGGACAGATATATTTAATATCTTGCAAAATGTGAAATGTGCTTACACTTAGAACTATTTTATTTTTTCAGTAAATAAACTTAAAAAAAAAGAAAAGGTATAAGAATGCTCACTGCAGCATTGTTTGTGATAGTGGAAAAATTAGAGATGGTCTTATTATCTACAAATAGATGGCTCACAAAAAAATAAGGTGCATATAATACTAGAAATCATACATCTGACCAAAAAAATAATAGATCTATTCAGGATGATACAGAAAAGTTCTCTGATATTTGTAAAATAACAATTCAAAAATAATTAAAAGCATCATGTGTATATATGTAGGCATTTCTGAGTATATTTGTATAGACATCAACCCCTTTGTAGACGCTGGTCAGTTTGTAACAGTGATTGTATCTATTAAGTTAAATGACAGGGAAATTTGACAAAGGACTCACGAATGTATTTATACACCATAGAATGTTTGAATATTTGCAGTAGCTATGACTTATTTTTGTTATTTCCAAGTTCCAAATCCACTGACCTCCTTCATCACTATGTTCTCAGTCCTCTGCACCTTTTCCGAGTCTTTTCTTACCCCCTCCCCTCAATTCAGCAACATTTTCCCCTATAGTTCTTCGGAATTTTTTGAAGCAGTTTGCTTCTTGCCCAGGACTCCCAGTTTTGAATGCCAGGTGGCGCTGTAATCTGATTGGTAAAGACCATGCTACCAGATATCTCAAGTAAGATGAAAATCATATTAAAACAACAAATTTTGTTTGCATATAAGACCCGTGTCATTACAATACATGCCCTCCTTAATACCAGTTGCTGGGAACGCTACATCAAAAACTAATGAAGTACTGTATGGTGACTAACATAACATAACAATAATAAATAAATTAATAAAAATAAATAAATAAATAAATAAATAAAGAAAGAAAGAAAGAAAGAAAGAAAGAAAGAAAGCCAGCCGCAAATTTGGATGCGCTTGGGATCCATTTCTTGGGACTGAGTAGGTTGGAATCTACAGAAATAAGCCAAGAGGGGAAGCTCATGAGAGATGTGCTGACAAATTTTGCATTTCAAAAAGACTTCCTCTTCCAAAAACAAAACAAAAAAATGAAATAAAGAAAAAAAAAACTTCAAATAACAGACTTTAAATGAAATAATAAACTTTAAATGACAAGAATGACCAATTTGAAAAATATTCCCTCCAATTGTAATGATTTTGAATTTAGCTGATTTTATTCGAGGGAAAAAAAAAATCTGTTGTAAGCATTTTTTTTTTTTTTTTTTTAGTAGAACTTCTGACTGCTGGTACCTGAAAAATCTCAGTTTTCTAATTTCTTCTGAAGAAACTAAAAATATGAATAATCAGTTAGGAAAACAGTTTAAATTTGTGTTTACATGTACACAGAAACATTCAAAAAGTAACGAGGAAAAACTGGTGAATTATATGGAAATTCAAATCAAAGCCCTATGTGATAGAATTAAACATGTTTATGGGCAATTTGTGTATCCATGTTACTATTCGACAACAATGTCAGCAAACCACTAGGTATTCACCAGAGGCTCACAAGGAAGATGACATTCTGGAAGCAATGATGTCAAAAGAGAATGGAAAGAGAATGGAAAATCATTTTATTTTCCAAATGTTTTATGATTCTGTGTGATTGTAAGGAAGTTTTATTTTAAAAAAGAATCTTTAAAAATTTAAGAAATGAAATTAGAGATTCAGAATGGAGGACACTAACAATGACAGATAAATAAAAATATTGTCAATTTTATCTGTGGGAAGTTTAAGTTATATTGGAACATTTGTGAAATATGTATTCCTAATCAACTGAAGTGCAACAGAATTTTCAGTGCATATAATACATTCTTCGTATTCAACAGTAGACATGTAGATGCATTTTTATTAGCGATTTTATTTATTTATTTGACAGAGAGAGAGAGAGAGAGATCACAAGTAGCCAGAGAAGCAGACAGAGAGAGAGGAGGAAGCAGGCTCCCTGCCCAGAGCAGAGAGCCTGATGCGGGCCTCGATCCCAGGACCCTGAGATCATGACCTGAGCCAAAGGCAGAGGCTTAACCCACTGAACCACTCAGGTGCCCTAGATGCATTTTAAAATATAGAACAGTTTAATGCTCATTCTCACCAAAATAAACATTTGCCAAATGTTTTTAAAATATGAGTTTTCTAGTGTCACCATATTATTAGCTGTCCCTGATTTTTGCACCTTTCTGGTGCCACACAAGCATAGAGATATCTACCACAGAGACTTGCTGTTATTTAGGTTTCCAGCTGGACCTATCCATCCACGAAGCCCCACCTGGGCCCCTTGCCATGGCAAGAATAGAGCTGGTATGGTATGTTTTTAAAGCCACCAAAACATGTCAGAGGTTTCCAATGTGCTTCCTCAGGACTGCAGAGAGTTGGCAGGAAAATGTTTGCTTATGATTAGTAAGTTTCTTACCAGTAATCTGCTTTGGAAATGATGTTCTGCAGCCTCTCAGAAAGAAGATAGGATAGGGAGAGGGAAGGGGTGCCCCTTACGTGGTCACAGAGCATTCACTTTCCAGTTTGTTTTTAAAGAGATTTTGGTTCTTATCTCCTCACCCAAGGACTCTTACTAAGGTCTCTCCTGTCCTTCATGTTGTTAAATCCCTTTAAGGGATATGCATCACTGCCCTGGAGAATCTGCCCACCCCGAAGCTTTTATCCTCTCACCCCCAACACACTCCTGGTCTTCTAGACAGGACTTTTCCAGTCTCTTTTTCTTGCATTTTTCATGACTGATTTTTTAAAAACTGTCCTGTACAAAGTCACATTCCTGTATGAGTTCATCATTCACCCTTTGTCAAACCTCAACTTCTTTTTCTCTTCTTAGTGGTAAACCTGCTGAATTCCCCTCAGAACCCACGTCAGGGCCCCACTTAGCCCATATGAAAACCCAAATTCAGTTACATGCAGGCAGACTTCTCTTGGGCATATTGAGGGTAATTAGCAAGAGCCACACTTTGTCCTTGATGGTAAGAAGAGAAAATGAATTAGCTACCATTAGCTCAGGGGAGGGCTAGGAGGGAGGCAGGGGAGAAAACACCAACACTCCACCTCTGGAGCCCCCTCTCCCCCCGCCCCTCTGCCAGAACTGACGCAGGCGCAGAGGATACCCCTGCATTGCACCAAGGCCACTGCGCACGCTCAGGCAGGACCGCTCCCTGCACAAAGGGTGGGGGCTGGGTACTCTTTGCTCCCCTTGGCAACCCTTTCTCTTGAATCCTGACGTGAGTGTTATTGAAGGGGTGGAGAGACTGCAGGAAAATGGCTTTGAAAACCAGATTTCCTCAGACAGATGCAATTAGAACCTTCTGGATTATACCATACTGAGTTTGACGCCACCCAGCAGTACCTCCAACCCCCATCCCTGTCCATGCCCCTCTAATTTGGGCCTCTGGTCAGAGAGGAATGGAGGAGATCAGGTGCAGATACGGGATTTTTGTTTGTTTTGCTGTTCAGTTAATTCAGCCTTCCAGAATCATCTCACCATCCATCTTTTAAGTACTCTAATGAAAGAGACTGATGTGCCTACTTTCCATGATTATCAGGGTCTTTTTTAAATACCTTTTGTGACTACAGTACCCTTTCACAGACTGGATGACAAGAGGGGTAATCCTCTCTGACTTTCTGTGCTGGTGGCACATTAAAAACACTTTATGGAAGGACAGTGATGTGATGGGGGAGGGATGACAGAAATTACAGGAGCTTCTGAGATGCTGGTAATGTTGTTCATCTAGATCTGGGTACTGAATACAGAGGTGTGTTCACCTCCTGAAAGATTATGCTGAGTGAAATAAACCAAGCAGAGAAAGTCAAGTATCATATGGTTTCACTTACTTGTGGAGCATAAGGAATAACATGGAGGACAGTGGGAGAAGGAAAGGAAATGTGAACTGGGGTAGATCAGAGAGGGAGATGAAGCATGAGAGACTGTGGACTCTGAGAAACAAACTGAGGGTTTTGGAGGGGAGGAGGTAGGGGATGGGTGAGCCTGGTGGTGGGTATTAAGGAGGGCACGTATTGCATGGAGCACTGGCTGTGGGGCATAAACAATGAATCTTGGAACACTGAAAAATAAGATAAATTATTATAAAATATTAAAGTAACACAGTATGCAATTTTTGGTAGTTTTCTTTCTTTTTAAAAAGATTTTATTTATTTATTTGACAGAGAGAAACACAGCTAGAGAGGGAACACAAGCAGAGGGAGTGAGAGAGGGAGAAGCAGGCTTACTGCGGAGCAGGGAGCCCGATGATGCTGGGCTAGATCCCAGAACTCAGGGATCATGATTTGAGCCAAAGGCAGGCAGTTTAACAACGGAGCCACCCAGAAACCCCTTTTGGTAGTTTTCTTAAAATAAAACAAAAAGCAAATGAACCAGCAAAAAGCAAACCAAAGCAAGAAACAGACAAACAAAAAACTAAAGTGCTATGGGTTCAAGCAGACAGATGGGCCAACACACACACACACACACACACACACACACACACACACACACACACCACTGATGCATGCATGCACACAGAGGCACATGCTTCTTCACCCTTAACTGCCCCTCCCCTAGACATCAGAATGGTGCCTAGGCAAGGGTGTGTTTAAGATTCTCCATGTTGCGTTAAGAAAATATGTGCTTGACCAAGATCTCTCTTAGCATGAAGAGCTCCCTTCCTTCCTTCCGTCCTTGTCTACCATTGACCAGAAACCCTTCCTCTTTGTCACCAGGTCCAGGATAGGACACTAAATTTTCCAGACATCCTCAGTTTAAAACAGTCTGATTTCTACCTAGCCACTTCGTGCAGTACTGTGCCTTATGCATCCCATCAGAGATCCCAGCTGGGTAAGGCTTCTGGAGATCAAAAGCTTTGAATGAGAAGTGGGGCTGACAGCAGCAGAGCTCACACTTCACCCGAATCCTTCATACCTGAGGCCACGTTTTGTTTTTCAGTGTGCCTGAAGCAAATCATTAGGCCTTTCAGTTATAACTGTCACAGTCATCATCCTGGTCATTCCCAAGACCATATCATCAGTTTGCTGGGCTTCTATTTATTGTCTTGGCTCTTGAGTGTGCATCACGTTCCTCTGTTCCTTCAGATGTTGAACAATTTTGGATTGTATCCTAGACATTTTGAATAATACCTTATAAACAATCCCGGTTGTGTTGTTTTCCTGAATAGTTCATCTACATATGTGTCTTTTTAAGGCAGGCTGTCAATTTGGTGAAACAATAACTACAAACTCCATCTTCCCAACTGCTCATGGGGGTGTGGGGATACTGGAGCCTGGGTTCAGGTCTTCACCGGATTGCTTAGTCTTTACTGTGAGCCTATTTCAAGGATCATCCCTAAAGTTGTGCAGACAGTATGAGCAGGATTTAGCCCTCCTCTCTCTGACTCTCTTCTTTCTGAAACTGCCTCTTCATTTTTTAGCTTATATGACTACCCTAAACTCTAGCCTCTGATTTTTCATGCCAGTAAAACTACTGGCTTGGTTTCTTCCTTTGGAATTTTAGCTTCCCTTCATGAGAAGTGTCTTGGAACTTCCCTTGGGCTAAGAACCATAAAACAATGGGGCACTTATCCATCACCATACCCCTATAGCCAAGTGTCCACTCCCCTTTAATATCTACTTGCTTTTGATTGCTCTCTGGTGATTTCAAAGAGCTGTTTTTACATTGTGTCTTATATTTTTATGTAAAAATTATTTGTATCAATCATAGAGAAACAATTGAGGGTTGCTGGATGGGAGGTGGGAAGGGTATGAGCTAAATGGGTGATGGAGATCAAGGTAATGAGCACCAGATGATGTATGGAATTGTTGAGTTATTAAATTCTACTCCTGAAACCAATATAACACTGTATGTTAAGACATAATTAGAATTTAAGTAAAAACTTGAAACAAAAAAGAAAATAAAATACTTATGTTATAAATTTTAAAGAATATATTTAAAGCATTTTAACATTATAACTCAGTATTAGAAAAATATATTATCAATAAAATAATAATATTTTAATTAATATATTGATGCATGATTCATGTGAAATAATTAAAATATATGTAGGGATGTTTATATTTAAATACTTGGAAACAAATATATTTATTTAGTTTTTGTTATGTGCTGGAGGTTTGTTCCAATAGGAGATAGTTGGATATGGCCTGAAGCATAACCACAAGTTAGTTTTGTTTGTTTGTTTAAGTAGGCTCCATGACCAGCATGGAGCCCAATGTAGGGCTTGAACTCACAACCCTGAGACTAACACCTGAGCTGAGCTAAATAGCCAGACACTTAACTGACTGAACAAACAGGCACCCTTCAAGTTGGTTTATTTGAAACATACTGGCAGAACCACACAGATTGCTTCAAATGTCTAGAGTTAAATAAATTCGGGGAAGACAGAAAAAGAACATTTCTGTGAATACATCTCATGGCCTCTCACTCCATAGAGATGCCAGAAAATTGCATTTCAGATACCATGAGTATTGGTGTGTAGTATTGGGTGGTACAGAGGAACAAAGGGTTATAAAACTAAACTAGTGCCTCTCTATGCACCCATCTCAAAGAAGGAGATAGGAGAGATAAGTAACCTGGAGAAAACCAGAAGAAAGGTGTGGGCTCCAAGAATAGTGCTCCCACACAGAGGATTGCCTCCTCACCCTGTCCACTCATACTTTCTCTTTCAGCACTGTGGTCTAAGGAATAAAACCTCAGGTTCACATGACTGCCTAAATTTGTGAAGAACATAAAATTTTCTTCTTTGTTTTAGTGAACAAAATGATACAGCACATCTCCAAATGATATTCCTAGCTTTGCATAACCCTCTTCAGGGAGGTGGAGACCTGGAATGAGGAAAGCAACAGACAGGAAACACAGTTCATTTTTTTGCCCCTTGGAGATTGCTGTTCTTTCCATTTAGACTTCATAAAGTATCACACTCTCCAAGTGCTGACCTCACCCCTCAGGAAAATGCAGCATCAATTCTGTTCAAGGTTAAATTGTGGAGAACTTTTTAAAAAAATTTTTATTTAGTAAGAATTTTGTATCCACAATACCTTATGTTTTTTCTGTGTGTCATTCCCGTTCTCTTTCATCATAATGTACAATGTGCTTTCCATTCAACTGGCACCCTCCCTCTGGATGTCATCCAGCAGGGGTACCCTCTATATCCAATGAGCACAATTAAGAAGATGAGGGGGCAGGACCTGGATGTGAAGTCATGCTCTCATTTGATCAAGGAGTGATTAGACAGGCAAAGATTGAGGATCAGTGATCCAGGTTGGTTATATGTTATGAGGGGACAGTAGTGGCCCCATAGTGATTACCATTCAAGTCCTCAAACAATAACTGGCATTTTGTGCAGACTCCAGAAACATTCTGGGACATAGGACCCCCTCAGGACCGACATCTCTTTAAGCCATACTGTAGTGATTTTCCCCAAATCAAACTTCAAATATACTCTAATTTCTTATAAAAAATAAAACTTAGGATATAAGGATATTATTGATCAATAGTATATAGGACTAGGAGTCTGAAAAAGCAAAATATAGCTGGAAAAGCCCACAGTTCAAAGAAGTGTAATTATATTTCTTGCCACCAAAATCATCCTAAAAGTCATCTGGAACTCCAGGTGTCTTCTCAGTTAAAACCTTATATCATGAACTGATCACTCACTATCTACCTCAGGATACTCTATTACCTATGTCCAACCTTATCACCTCAGAGTTTCCTGTAGCCAGCGCTGCTGGTTGTGAAGCTAGACAATTTCCATAGAATCCTCAGTCCCCACAGTGTCAGAACATAAACCAGCAGAAAAGCAGCTGTCAGGGAGCACTGCTCACATTTCTCAGATCTGGGCAAAGGTTTCTAAGATACATCTGTTTTCTTAATTCCATCTTTATGAAACCATTACTCACCTCCAAGGTCTTAACGTGCTCATTGCCAAATTCTAGGCTCTTTTTTTTCTCCACTTATTAAGCCACAAAAATACTGAGGTTTATTCCAGGAAAATGAAAGTCTGCATCCCAATAAAATAACAATAGCCACATATTTAAATCTGTACAGATAATTAGTGTACAGAGTGCACCACACACATGAAATGATAATAAATCTAAGCTTGCTCTTTTAGATAAAAAAATACAAACCAGTATAATCAATTTGAATGGAAGAATAGGCAGGAAGGAAAAACAGTAGTGGAACTCCTAATGATAGGAGTACCTATCGCTCATTCCTCTTCTAACTGCTCAATGTGGCTTCCATCAGAAAGAAGCAGTTGCAGGAAGGCTCTCATACTATTCCATAAAGATGCGCTTGATCCTAAAATATCCTTCCCAAATGGTCTCTTGCCTCTCATTTTGCTCCCCTCCTTATATACCCAGTAAGAACTTTATTCCTAGGAACAAAGCATATACTGTAGGCCTGGGTAACATATTTCTGCCGAAAGGCCCAATATAAAAATTCTATACCTTATATGATCAACTGTATGTATTCTTGTACCCAGCACTCTTAACACTCCGTATTTGAATCTATGTTTCAACTTCCTGAACTATCCCGTTGAGTTATATGTTTATCCTTAAATAAATATGAACTTTCTTGATAAGTTATCTCTACAGTAATATGAAATCAGTATGAATCCTCCAACTTTGATTTTTCCCCCCAAATTGTTGTGGCTACTGTAGTTTCTTTGCATTTCCAAACAAATTTTAAAATCAGACTGTTATTTTCCACAAGAGCCTGCTGTTCATTTGCTTTGTTTCTTAAATTCCACATCTGAGTGAAATCAGATGGTATTTGTCTTTCTCTGGCTGATTTATTTTGGTTAGCATGATAATCTCTAAGTCCATCCATGTTGTTGCAAATGGCAAGCTTTCACTTTTTTTATGACTGAATGTGTACGTATAGGTGTGATGCGATATCTCATAATTGCAAAGGAGAAAAAAAAAGAGAGAGAGAGGCAAACCAAGAAACAGACTCTTAACCATAATGAATGAACTGGTGGTTACCAGAATGGGGGTGGGGTGGGGAGATGGGTTAAATAAGTGATGGGAATTAAGGAGAGCATTTGTGATGAGCACTGGGTGTTGTATAGAAGTGTTGAATCACTATATTGTGCACTTGAAATTGTATGCTAAATAATTGGAATTTAAATAAAAACTTAAAAAAATCTTGTTTTTATTTTGATTTGGTTTGTGCTTTATCTACATATTATCTCAAAGAAATGTTTATATTTTAACAACATTGAGTCTTTCTGTCCATGAATAATGTTTCCATTTATTTAGATTCTTTAAATTTTCATAGCAATGGTTTATACTTTTCAGTGCCAAAATCTTGTGAATATTTTGTTAAAATATATCCTGGTTTCACGTGTGTGTGTGTTTTTTTTTTTTTTCGCTATTATAAGTGGTAGTGTTTCTAAAATTTTATTTTCAAATTGCTTGCTGGTAGTAAATAAGAGATACAGTTAATTTTTTAAGAAGATTTTATTTTTTTGACAGAGAGAAACACAGTGAGAGAGGGAACACAAGTAGGGGAAGTGAGAGAAGGAGAAGCAGGCCTCCTCCCAAGCAGGGAGCCCAATGTGGGGCTCGATCCCAGGACTCTGGGATCATGACCTGAGCCAAAGGCAGACGCTTAACAACTGAGCCACTCTACAATTAAGATTTTTATTTTGACCTTATGCACGACACCTTTCTAAATTCACTGCTTAATTCTAGTGGATATTTTGTAGATTCCATATATATTCCTTAGGTATATATAGCATATATATATATGCCATCATATCATCTGTGTATAAAAATTAACAGCATCTTAAAAACGATTTTAGTTATTTATTTGACAGAGAGAGAGAGATCACAGGCAGATAGAGAAGCAGGCAGAGAGAGGAGGAAGCAGGATCCCTGCAGAGCAGAGAGCTCCATGCTGGCCTGGATCTCAGGATGCTGAGATCATGACCTGAGCTGAAGGCAGAGGCTTTAACCCACTGAGCCACCCAGGCGCCCTAGCATTTGTAATATCCATTTTAAAATTCCTATCTGCTAATCCCATTGTTCCTCAGTCTATTTTGACTGATACATTTTTCTCCTAGTTTTTGGTCACATTTTCTTGCTTCTTAGCATATTTAGTTATATTGAGTGAATACTGAATATTGTGAATGGCACAATGTTGTTATCGGAATTCTGTTGGGCTTTATTCCAACAGGCAACTAAGTAATTTGTAAAACTTCTCAATTATTATGAAGTGTGTTTAAGGCATTTTAGGGCAGATCTGGAGTTACTGTCACTTTAGTGAGAGTTTGATCCTATTATTAATGAATTTGATCCAATTATTAATGATTGGCTTTTTTTGGGTTGCCCCTGAATGTCTTTTAATTAAATGAAGTCATTCCAGTATGCCTGGTCTGTAGTGGAATTTTCTCCACCTCTACATGATGTTTAGCAGTTGTTCAGGTTACAGTTCGTAACTGTTGTTCTTTGCTCACATATTCATGGATTAGCAACAGACTTAATCGGACCATTATGCAAATTTATGGAGCTTTTTCCTACACAATTTTCTTTCTTTTGTTACTGTATGCCATAAATCCTAGCCATCTCACCCATATGACCTCTGCCCTCTCTTGTCAGAGTGAGTGTACTGTTGATTGGGATGTCCCTTTATCTCTTCTTTGCAGTTGTAAATCGCCTCTTTGTTTTCCCCTCTAGATCAGGTTGTAAGCTCTCTGCTTCCAATGTTTAAAAACAATTGTTTCACATTTTTTTCCAGTTATCTGATTGTTTATGACAGGGGAGTAAATCCAGTCCACACTTCGGCTTAATGGCAAGAAACAAAGATCTTATCATCCCCTCCATTGTCTTCAATCTAATAGAGGTGATATTGAGAGCACTTGCTGATCACCATGAACATGGCACAGAATGTGGAATCTGAAAAGACCCCTCCAAGTGAAGAGGGTAAGACGGTTTCTTGTTACTCCAACATGCCAAGGTTTGGGCAATTCAAGAACAACCTCTCTTATTAACCTTAACTTTAATATTTTATCTTATTGTTGTATTGCCCAAATATTCCAAGCAATCTATCTTTATTTTGTTTAGCTTTGTAGAAGCCTAAAATGAGAAGTATGGGTAGCAGGGAATATAAATAATATTTTTTGCTTTGGGTAGTTATAATTTATTTTTTCAATCTTTTAAAATATTTTATTTATTTATTTGTTTATTTATTTATTTATTTATTTATTTATCAGAGAGAGAGAGCGCGCACACACACAAGCAGGTGTAGTGGTAGGCAGAGGGAAAAATGGGCTCTCTTCCGAGCAGGGAGCCCAATGCAGGGCTTCATCCCAGGACTCTGGGATCATAACCTGAACCAAAGGCAGATGCTTCACTCACTGAGCTACCCAGGCATCCCTGGGTAGTGATAGTTTAGACACAGTTTCCTTCACTGTTCCTGAAGTACTCTCACTCTTCTAAGTCCTCTATAATTCCACATAGAACTCAAGCATCCTGTCCATTCAAAGTTAACATAATGGGATCAACAGAAAATGTTATAAACAAACAATGGAATACTATTTCGTCATAAAAAGGAATGGAGTGATGCATGCTACAACAGGAAAAACCTCATAAACATCACATGCTAAGTGAAAGAAGTCCATCAAAAAATACCATGTATTACATGACTTAATTTGTTTGAATAGTCCAAAATAGGCAAATCTGTAGATACAGAATATAGACTAGCATTTGCTTAGGGTTGAGGTTGATAGCTAAAACAGACAGTGATTTGGTGGTGATGAAAATGTTTTAAAATGACTATTGTAGTGATTGCAAATACCTGTGACTATACTAAAAATAGTGGCCTTATATGGTTTAAATGGGTGAACTGTATGTTATGTGAATTATAGCTCAGTAAAAGTGTTTAAAATTATAGGGGCGCCTGGGTGGCTCAGTTGGTTAAGCGAATGCTTTCGGCTCAGGTCATGATCCCGGACACCCGGGATCGAGTCCCACATCGGGCTCCCTGCTCGGCGGGAAGCCTGCTTCTCCCTCTCTCAATCCCACTGCTTGTGTTCCCTCTCTGGCTGTGTTTCTCTCTGTCAAATAAATAAAATCTTTAAAAAAAAAAAAAAGTGTTTAAAATTATATAAAAATGGTCATTAAGTGCCAATATTAGAGTATATAACTCAAATTTCAATTCCCCAGATGTGGCATGAGCATAATAAGGTAATTTCCTATATATAAATATATACAATAAATAATAATATACAATTAACATAATATATATCACAATATAATTACATTCTATTATATTACTATACAAAGTTTAATATTATATTAATAAATAACAAATATATTTAAAATATATATAATATATAATAATTCACAAATGCATAACTAATGTATACATATATGATAAATATATATTATGTATTTAGATATATTTAAGTATAAAAAGATATACTTTTAGTTATTAAGGTATATATAATTTATATGCATCATATATATGATATATATAACTGTATGTTTCATATAGTTTTCTCTGTATGTGTGTGTGTATTCCAAGAAAATATCCCTTTAGAAACAGGTGTTCTCAGGGATTTGTGTGTATGGAATTTGCAATGTGTAAGGGGGTAAGCATATATGAAGCAAATGTGGCAATTGGAGGTATAGAGGAGCCAGTAGAAAAACAAAAATATATCTTTCCAAGCAGTGATCTCCGAAGAGGACAAAAGCTGAGCAAAGATCTTGAATGGAATCATGAGGTGATTTTCCTGGGGGGGGGGTGCTTCTTGTTGAATTCACTATTACCTGTTTTCTTTCCTAATCTATCTAAAACTTTATGTAAGAGTGGGACCTTCTCAGATATTATACTGGGCTCTATGACTGTCTTTCTGTCACTAGTTTGAGTTGTCTTTTCAGTTTTACACAAGTGGGGGAATCACCATATATGAATCACCATATATGATATTCTATTCTGCTATTTTTTGAGCATTTGTCTGTTAACAGTCATCTATATTGTGGCATATGCCAGTAGCATTTCCTTTTTATCTGTTTTATAAAAACATCACCATGTGTTTATCTATTTACCTGTTGAAAGACATTTGGGTTGTGCCTGCATTGGGACTAATATAAAGAATAAAGCCATGAATATTTTTTTAATGTCTTTCTGGGGCACCTGGGTGGCTCAGTTGGTTAGGCGACCGCCTTCAGCCCAGGTCATGATCCCGTAGACCCAGGATCGAGCCCCACATCGGGCTCCCTGCTCCGCAGGGAAGCCTGCTTCTCCCTCTTTCACTCCCTCTGCTTGTGTTCCCTCTCTCACTGTGTTTCTCTCTGTCAAATAAATAAATAAAATCTTAAAAAAAGTCTTTCTGTAGATGTATTTTAATTTCTACTGAATACATAATTGGGACTTCATTTGCCAATCCTATTGTAAGTGTATGTCTAACTTCATAAGAAACCGACAAATTATTTTCAAAATAATTGTGCTTAGTGGTTGTTTTCATTCCTGAAGAGACATAATGCCTATCTTAAAAAATCAGTGAAATTATCACTTATGTGTTTCTAATCAGATCGTTGTACCAGAATCCATATCCACAAACACTTTTGACAATTTGCCAATTAACCATGTCTTTGTATTCTCATCCCCAGAGGCTTTCTCTTCCAATATAAAAGGCAGGGAAAGGGTATATTTAATCTATTAGGAACATAAAGGAAGGAGACAACAGATTTTTGATATTTTTGGTAACGTATGTTAAACAATCAGTGGATTTTTTGATCATTTACTTTAAAAAACAATTTGAAATCTCATTTCCACCCCCATATTTTTTTTCCTCATTTCAAACTGGTCTGTTCATACCTGATCTCTTTCTTATGGTATTTTACTAACTCTAGGCAATAGTTACCAGCTCCAGACTAAGATTCTCTTTCCCAAAGACTTTCCTTCAAGCTGCTGGCTCAGGAAGCATGTAGTTTACCTCAGAACTTGAGGGTGGCTGAGTAACTCTATATTTTGTCACCATCAATATAGATGATCATCTTTCTAGTTTCAAATATCAGTTTCTATACTGCATACTAGTAACTGTTAAAGTTAATATAAAATGCTTTAGTTCTAATATACTGTAACATATTGATTCTCTGATTGCTACATTCAGTTAGTTTATGTTACATTGTGGTAACAAACTTAACCCAGAGTATCTGTGATTTAACACAGTATTAATTTGTTATGTACTCATGTTTCCCACATATGTTGGTAGGTGCCTCTCCTCCACAGAGTCTCTCAGGGACCCAGGCTACTAGAACTTTGACCTTCATGCATTATTTTTATTGTAGGATTTTACCTCACACACTGTAAATACAAAGGCTTATATGGAAAGATTTATTTCCCTATCTCACTTCATTCTCCTTGAGAGTCTGGTCAACAAAGAGGCTATCTTTTATTAAATCAAACTTGGGTCCAAAATTTGTCTCAAGCCATGGAAACAGGTGATCAGTAAAAATGAATGGGCATGTATTTTAGAACCATCATTTGTAGAAATTACAGAACAAGAATTAGAAACGAAACAACAGAGACTGGACACAGAAACAAACTGAGGGACTTGGAGGGAGGGGGGTGGGAGAGCCTGGTGGTGGGTACTGGGGACACCTAAAGCGTGGAGCACTGGGTGTGGGGAATGGGGAATGAATCTTGGAACACTGGAAAAAAATTAAGTAACAATAAAAAAAAATTACAGAATGAAGTCAATGAATTCAAAAGCTTTCATGTCAACAGAAAGTAAGTTGTCCCAGCAAAGTGATGGCAAGTGGGCCTAATACCAAAATTCCCACAAAAATAGATGTATAAATATATAGGATGAATTGGTGGTTGACAGAGGAGAAGGGGAGTGGGAGGATGGGTGACATAGGTAAGGGAGATTAAGAAGTACAAACTTCCAGTTATAAAATAAATAAGGCACAGGGATGACAAATACTATAGGCAATAAAGTCGGCTATATAAATGTAATAACATTGCATGATAACAGATTATAACTACACTTATGATGGTAATAGCCTCATGTAATGTACAGAATTACTGAATCACCTTATTGTACACTTTTTAAAAGGATATCATTTATTCATTTGGGTGATATATAGAGAAAGAGACAGAGACAGAGATAGCACAAGCAGGCAGAGAGGCAGAGGGAGGGGGAGAAGCAGACTCCCTGCTGAGCTGACAGCCCAACATGGGGCTCGATCCCAGGACCTGGACTTCATGACCTGATCCAAAGGCAGAGGCTTAACCATCTGAGCCGCTCAGGAGAATCATGTGCACCTGAAGCTAATATAACATTGTATGTTAACTATATTAGAATAATACAAAATTTTGAAAATAAGAAAAAACATACAGTACACCAAGAATGAAATATAAACTATAAGGAGATCTTACTGGACATGGATAACCAGTATTGATCTGCTCACAGAGATTGGCCTGAAGTATGGTACTCTCAAAGTAAACAAACAAACAAACAAATCTCAAAATTTCAAATGTTCTTCATCTTTTGACCAAAACATGAAATAATAATTACAGATTTTTCTCTGTATTCAATAAGACATGTCTTGTGGGGATAAGATAATCAAATACAGAAATACAGCAAATATCACCAAAATCAGGGGGTGATTATCATTTTATCCTCCATCAATCTGTCTCCTTTTTCTAAGTACTTATTGAGATACTTAGGCAAAAATCCAAGCACAATCAGCTACAGAGTCTCAAATTGTGAAATATCAGGTTTTTTTTTCTTTCATTTAACATTTCCACCAGAGAAACATGCAACTTCTTCCAAACTTCTGGTGGGTATAAAAATTCACTATTTATGCTTTGACATTATTCTCCCCAAAGAGGTAGAGTTTATGTTCCCTCCCCTTGAAACAGGGTGGCTTTGTGGGTGCTTCAACTAATGGAGGATGGCATGGATGTTGGTGACTTATGGGTCAAGATCCCAAAAGGCTCATTGATCTGCTTTGTAGACTGGAACATTTACTCTTTAAATTTAATCCACTAGGTTTCCATGCTGTGAAGAATATCAAGCTACACGGAGAACTCCTACCTGAGCCCAGCCTTTATATCAGCCCTGCTCAGACACTACATATATTAGTTAAGGAGTTGCTAGATAATTTGTTCCCCCTCCATTGTTTGAATTTCCAGTCATTTGTGTCTTTGCAGGTGAGGTCCCAGACACTAAAAATCAAAGAGAAGTCTTGTCTACTATGCCACAGAATCCATGGTTGTTCTTTTATGCTATGAAGTTTTTGAAGGTCTGTTACACAAATCACATACTTATGTAACACACCTCATATGCAAGAGTTAACGTGTGGCCAATTTGTAATGAATAAAAGCATGCTATTTTATGTATAAAAGTTCTTTATGCAAGTGTCCTAGGAAGATAAAGAGAAAAATTTAATGTAATATTGTATAAAACAGAATGGAAGAAATCAGAGAGGGAGACAAACCATGAGAAACTCTAGGCTCTGGGAAACAAACTGAGGGTTACAGAAAGGAGGAAGTAGGGGGAGGGGTTAACTGGGTGATGGGTATTGTGGAGGGCACATGTGGTGATAAGCACTGAATTATTATTAATCAATGGATTATTGAACACTATATCAATAACCCATAATGTATTACATGTTGGCTAACTGAACATAAAAACTGAACAGTACAGAGTTTCTTCAAAAAGTTAAAAATAGGGTTATCCTTTGATTGAGCAATTGCACCACTAAGCATTTACCCAAAGGACACAAATATAGTTATTCAAAGGGACACACACACACACACACCACACACACACACACACACACACACACACACACACAGAGGGAGAGAGAGAGAGAGAGAGAGAGAGAGAGAGAGAGAGAGAGAGGAATATTACTCAGCCATCAAAAGGAATGAAATCTTGCTATTTGCAACAACATGGGTGGAATGAGAGGGTATTATGCTAAGTAAAATAAATCCGAGAAAGAAAAATGTCATGTGCTTTCACTCATATGTGGAATTTAAGAAACAAAACAGATGAACATATGGGAAGGGAAGGAAAAATAAAATAAGAAGAAAACAAAGAGGGAAGCAAGCCATAAGAGACTCTTAAAATAGGAGACAAACTGAAGATTGCTGGTGGGGAAGTGGGTGAGTGATAGTGTCATGAGATGATGGGTATTAACATGAGCCCTTGAAATAATGAAAATGGGTGTTTTATGAAGCGGATGAATCACTAAATTCTGCCTCTCATACTAACAATACAGTATATATTAATTAAGTTGATTTTATTATTTTAAAATAATTTATTTAATTTTTCAGTGTCCAAGATTCATTGTTTATGTATCACACCCAGAGCTCTATGCAATATATGCCCTCCTTAATATCCACCACCAGGCTCACCCATCTCCCCCTCTTCCAAACCCTCAGTTTGTTTCTCAGAGTACAAAGTCCCTCATTCTTCATCTCCCTCTCTGATTGACCCTAGTTCACATTTCATTTTTTTCTTCTAAAGTCCTCCTTATGCTCCACAAGTAAGGGAAACCATATGATAATTTACTTTCTCTGCTTGGCTTATTGTACTCACCAACTGTCCATGTTGCTACAAAAGTTGGGTCTTCATCCTTTCTGATGGAAGTGTAATATTCCACTGTATATATGGACCATATCTTCTTTATCCATTCATCTGTTGAAGGACACCCTGGCTCTTTTCACACTTTGGTGACTATGGCCATTGCTTCTATGAACATTGGGATACACATAGCCCTCCTTTTCACTATATCATACAGATATAGTGGGGTAAGTAGTGCAATTGCAGGGTCATAAGGTAGCTGTAATCTTCATTTTTTAAGGAATCTCCACACTGTCTTACAAAGTGGCTGCACTAACTTCCATGACCAACAACTATGTAAGAGGGTCCCCCTTTCTCCATATCCTCTCTGGCACTTTTCCTGTCCTGTCCTGTTAATTTTGACCATTATGACTGGTGTAAGGTGGTATCTCAATGTGGTTTTGATTTGAATTTCCCTGATGGCTAATGATGATGAACATTTTTTCATGTGTCTGTCAGCCTAAATTGATTTTAAATTAAAGAGAGAGAGAGAGAGAGAGAGAGAGAGAGAGAGAGAGATATGCTCATTTTTTCAGGTCACAATAGATCTTCCTGAAATGCAACTTTTTCTTTTTGTGGTTATTAGGATGCTTATACCCACCAGACTTTTAATTTGCTTCTTAAAAAGTCAGCCTTCCTATTTATTCTACTTGTTTAATAATAGAATATGAGACTTAATTTAAGTTAAAATAGACCAAAAAACCCTTAGAAGTAGACCCTAGAAAGAGACTTTCAATCTCAGTGAACACCCTTCAGGATTTGCAAAGGTCTTTCAAAGAGTCTCTTCAATTCTCTTAATTTTCCTACTGCGAGTTTTAATTTTGTGTAGGACTGAGACTTACACTAATATGAACCTGGATAGATTTCCTTGCCAAGCACATAAGTAAAGTATTCAGATTTGGAGTATTCAACTGTGTCAAATAGACTTGATGCCCATTTTAGCTTCCAAGTACCTTTTAAAGAAGGAAGTTCCTGTCAGAGAGCAAAGCTCAGATTTCTGTGATCAGGACTACAATTTTGTTATTTGAGTATAATTAACATGCAGTGTTATATTAGTTTAAGGTGTACAATATAATGATTCACCAGTTCTATACATTACTCAGTGCTCATCATGATCAGTGTACTCTGAATCCCCTCCACTTATTTCACCCCTCCTCTCCATCCCCTCCCCTATGGAAGTCCCAATTTGTTCTCCATCTTTAAGTCCAGTTTTTGTTTGATTGTTAATTTATCTATTTTTCTTTGTATATTTTATTTCTTAAGTTCCACATATGGGTGGAATCATACGGTCTTTGCTTTCTCTGATGGACTTATTTTACCCTCTAGTCTCATCCAGTTATTGCAAATGTTAAGTAAGGTCTTGTCCTTTTTTACGGCTGAATAATATCCCATTGCATATATGTACCACATCTTCCTTATTAATTCAAGTATATATGGGCACCTGGGTTGCTTCCCTATCTAGATTATTTTAAATAATGCTACAATAAACATAGTGATGCATATGTTGTTTTTTTTTCAAATTAGTGTTTTCATTTTTTTGTGTGTTAAATACCCGATAGTAGAATTACTGGATTTTATGGCAATTCTGTCCTTTTTAAGATTTTTTTATTTGTCAGAGAGAGAGAGAGAGTGAGCAAAAACAGGAGGATCATGCAGAGACAGAAGCATGGTCCCTACTGAGCAGGGAGGCTGATGTGGGACTTAATCCCAGAACCCTGGGAATTTGATCTGAGTTGAAGGCAGACACTTAACCACCCGAGCCACCCAGATGTTCCTATGGTAGTTATATTTTGATTTTTTGAGGACACTCCATACTGTTTTCTATGGTATCTACTAATTTATATTCTCACCGCACTTCTGGGCTCTCTATTATGTTCTCTTGGGATAAGTGTCTATTTTTGTGCTAGCACAATATTGTTTTGATTACTACAGTTTTGTATATACTAGCTATATTTTAAATTCATATTTCCTTATATCTTCACACTTCCACAGGTCTTTAATTATTCACTTGACATTATAACTGTAACTGATCACCCACATTGATTCATATGATTCTAGCACCTTCTTTTTCCACTATATCTACACTATGGACTCCTGCCCATTCCATTTGAGGAGCCCATAGTTACAGGTGGAAAGTTTAGGAGTAGAAATGATTTCTTGAAGTTTTTTTGAATAATTTTCTACAATAAGAGTTATGTGAATAACTCTTTACAAGTTATAGTACTAAAGAAAATCTCAAAACTTTAAGAAATGGCCAAAGAGTTGATAGACATTTCTTTAAAGAAACTACACAAATGGTTAATAAGCACAAAAAAATGTTCAATATTATTATTAGGGAATTGTAAGTCAAAACCACAATGAGATTCCACCTCAAACTCATTACAGAAAATAACAAGTATTGATGAGGTTTTGGAGAAATTGGAGCTTTTGTGCACTGCTGTTGGGGGCGATAAATTGTGCAGCCACTAGGAAAACAGTGTGGCAAAAACATTTTGATAAGTGGAAGAAGCTAGCCATAAAAGCTCACATATTTTATCATTATATCTACATGAAAAGTCCAGAATACTAAATCCATAGAGACAAAAAAAGTAGATTACTCAGGACTGAGGAGAATGAGGGACACAGAGGTAAAAGACAAAAATTATGGGGATTTTTTTGTTATAAACATTCTGTTTATTTTAAATTCTATTCTACATTTTGGTAATTACTTCACAACTCAAAATATACTTAAAATTGCAGAATTGGGGGCACCTCGGTGGCTTAGTCATTAAGTGTCTACCTTCAGCCTGCTTCTCCCTCTCTCACTTCCCTTGCTTGTGTTCCCTCTCTAGCTGTGTTTTTCTCTTCAAATAAATGAAATCTTTTAAAAATTGCAGAATTGTATACTCTATGTTGGTACATTGTACAGTATGTGAATTATATCTCAATAAAGTTTTGTTAAGAAAAGAAAAAAAAAAAGGAGCCAGGGTTAACATGGGTAGAGCGGCAGGGACAGGTCACAGCTAGGTAACAGCTGTCCTCCCACTGCATCCCAATTTCTGCAGACAGAAAGAGAAGTACTTGGTTTTCTTGGAAATACCTACAGACCTTTATCAGCCCAGACAGAAGCTAACTTCTCTTTCTCTCACCTCTGATATGCTATCTTCTACTTAAGTGCCTATTGCCAGTTTGAATTTTGTAACCAAAATATGTACAAAAAGCTTGTTTCATCAGAGTCACCTGTGTATTTGAATACTAGCCACATGTTTAAAGTTCTACCCTGTATTATTATATATCATGGAGCATGTCTTTAGCAACCTGTTCCCACCCTTATCATAAAAAGCCTCTAGCAAACAGTTGTTTATCATGGGCAGAAAGACTGTAAGGGTACAGTTCAGACCCCTATGCCCAGAATAGCTCTTTATGTGTTTCAGCTGTTTTTTTTTTTTTTAATGATGTCATCTACAAGCAATACACAGCTTCATATCAGGGCACAGGTGAGGCCATTTATTATCAGAGTGCATTTCCTCATACCACCTGCACTTATACATGGAATCTGAAAGAACCCTTAAGCCCAAAGGAAAATGTGAAAAAAAGGAAGAGGTAGAAGGAGCTCATAGTTTTCTGTCAGGCCATGTTCTGTTCTTTCTCACAGCAATAAGGCAAAAACTGTCCATGAATAAGAAAGAGTTTTGTTGGAGGGATAGCATGAAATCCAGAAGGTCTGGTTCTGTACCATTAAATATTGAAGTTATGCATATCTTGAGGGCATTCAGGCTTTGTATAATCTTTTCAAGGTCTCAGCCCATCAGATAACTGTTGTCACTTTTGCCCTTAGAAAGGAAATCCACAAGTTAGCAGACTGAAGGCCACATTTTCCTGAAAAGCACAGTTTTAAACATACTATGAAATGGATCATGATGGCTAGCATCTACCTCTGAGTACCATCATAGCATATTTCTGATGGATGGAGTTTCGTCCAATAGAGGTCACCACAAATACACCTTTGAACAGACCAAATGGTCTGAATTCTGCTGCTTACATATTTCAGGCTTAATGGAGTATGTTTATTCCGCTAAGCTTTTGAATTACTCATTGTGATATCCAATTTCCTTTTAATTCCACATTTATAAACATAGATAATTAAGTATGATGCTTCCTATTGCTTTATCGAGAAATCCAGTACCCCAACCCAAATAATGGGAGCCAGTATATACACAGCAGCACAATCACCAAACCAACATCCAGGAAACAAAAAGAACCATAAGCAATATAAGTAACAAATAAAAGCAAAAACATCTATGCTTATTACAGCCTAGCTAGATAAAACTAGATCATGTTAATGGATGTCAGAGAAAACAAAATTTTACCTATAGAAGAATAAGGATAAAGATTCCAGTGGAATTTATTCACAAACAATTCAAGAAAGAGATGAATGAAGTAAAATGTTTAAAGTGTTAAATAAAAAATAACAATGTAGAATTCCATATGCAGCTAAATAACACATTAAAAATTAAGTAGAAAAGAAGCATTCTGGAATTACAGACTGAGAACCTCTGAAAATATGTCCCTTCATAATAGAAATGAGAACATGGCAAAATTTATTGAAATAAGCCTTTTCAGAATTTTGCAGTTTAACCAAGGACTTGTAACAATGGAAGAAGCATTTATTTAAAAATGAATTAATCTCAGTAAGAACAATGAATTTGTGTCATTCTAATTTGCCCTATTACTATTTCCCTCTCCTAAACTTCAGAGTAGCTTTGAAATTTAGCAGCTCTACAACAAATGGAGCTGTGAAAATCAGCATTCTGGCAGCCATTAAAGGGTAAGAATGGGTTTTGAACTTCCCCCAAAACTACATTCCTACCTAACTGTCACTATTTTATCAGATAGCTCCCTAGAAAATACCCACCCACAGGGATTAATTTGATGTGAACAAAAGCTAGAGAGAATACCCTATTGCCAGTTTTTTTTTTTTTTTAATCAGAAACAAAAACAGTGTTTGTTTAACATTGTAAGTACCTGAGTTGGCAATACTAGTTGGGGCAACTAAGGGCTGACATAAACTTAAAAATAAAATCTGGGAAATGAAATAGAATAATTTGGAAAGGTTCTTCAAATTCTTAGTGATCCAGAAGGACATGTCCATGTGCGGAGCAATATAGATGCTCAGAAAAGAGCTGAAAAAACCTTAATGTATCAGTTGTGACTAACCTTGAAGCTCTGCACTAACAGAAAGTGAAAGGGTAAAAGGCCAGGGAATGAAGGTGTGTCCCAACACCTGCACAAAGCCCATTAGCAAAAGCTGGACAATTTATTGGTCAAGTCATTTAATGAAGTATCTGTCCAATCATTAGCTAACCACTTAGTTAAATGACAGAGACCGCAGCAGCCACAGATGACAATATACACTCTATAGAACCAGTTCATGGGTACCTGGGGTGCTCAGTCAGTTAGATGTCTGCCCTCACCTCGGATCATGATCCCAGTGTTCTGAGATTGAGACCCATGTTGGGAGGGGGGGGGTCTCTACACAGCAGGGAGTCTGCCTCTCCCTCTCCACTTGCTCCTCCCCATGCTAATGGTCTCTCTCGCTCTGTTAAATAAATAAATATGTTTTTTAAAAAAGAACCCATGCAGGAAAGACACTAAATAAACAGTAGTGGCAACAAATATTAACAATAATAAACAATGAGAAGGGTTATAATTTCCAGAGTTGTCACATTACTTAGTTTTTAATAACAACAACAAAATATAATACAAATGAATAAATAGGAAAGTATGTACAGTACACAAAACAAAAAGCAGAAAATAAAGACTGTCTATCCCAGAGCAATCCTAGATATTAGACTTAGTAGACAAAAATATAAAATCAGTCTTAATCTTAGGATAAAAACAGCGTTGCTGCAGTGGGGGTGAGTGGGATGGATAGGGTGGCTGGACGATCAACATTGGGGAGTGTATGTGCTCTGGTGAGTTGTGTAAGACTGATGAATCACAGATATGTGCCACTGAAACAAATAATACATTATATGTTAATTAAAAAAACAATAATACTACAAAGTGTGGGGGAAAGAACAAAGGCATATTACAGCATATTTTTTTTGTTTATAGTAATGAATCTAAGTTGGTCTTAATGTGAATTTGATTGGTTAAAGTTCAGATATTATTTGAAATCACCACAACAACCAATAAGAAATTAATTCCAGAAATTTACCTAAAGAAACAACACGGTGATTAAAAACTACACCCTGAAATGCAAGACGAGGCTACGGTAAGTATGGAACAGAAAGAAGTCAGACTTATCAAAAGCAGAGTGCCTGGGTGGCTTAGTTGGTTGAGTGTCTGACTCTTCGTTTCAGTTCAGGTTATAATCTGACCTGAGATTGTGGCCCACATTGGTTCTGTGTTTGGTGGGGAGTTGGCTTGGGATTTTCTCCCTCTGCCCCACTTCTAATTATATATGTGTGCTCTGTCTCTCTCTCTCTCTCTCTAAAATAAGTAAATAAATAAGTCATAAAAGAAGACGTATAAAAAGCAAATAGTAATATGACATAAATCTATCATTAATAGCAATTATATTAATGGTAAATAGAATAACAATGAGATCAATTCATATCCAAAGTAATTACAATCAAAATCCCAATTACATTTTCTTTTAGTAATTGGAATGTTGAGTCTAAAAATCATACAAAAAATAAGCTATTGGGACTTCATCAAGGTAAAAGTTTTCTGCACAGAAAAGGAAACAGTAAAAATAAATACATAAATGCATACATACGTACATAAAATGAAACCTATGGAATAAATCTATGAAGAACTTATAAAACTCAACACCCTAAAAACAAATAATCTAGTCAAGAAATGAGCAGAAATGAGTATTTTTTTTTCAAAGAGGACATTCAAATGGCCAACAGACACATGAAAACATGTTCCACATCTCTTGGCATCAAGGAAATACAAATCAAAACTACAGTGAGATAATACCTCACATCAGTTAGAATTACTAAAATTAACAAGCCAGAAAAAACAAGTGTTGGTGAGGATGCAGAGAAAAGGGAATCCTCTTACACTGTAGGTAGGAATGCAAGCCGGTACTGTCACTCTGGTAAATAGTATGGTGGTTCTTCAAGAACTTAAAAATAGAACTATCCTAAAACTCAGTAATTTCACTGCTAGGTATTTACTCCAAAGATAGAAATGTGGTGATCTGAAGGGACACCTGCATCCCAATATTTATAGCAGCAATGTCTACAATAGCCGAACTGTGGAAAGAGCTGAGACGTCCATTGACAAATGAAAGGATAAAGAATATGTGGCATATATATATGTGTATATATATATATATATATATATATATATATATATATATATATATATACAATGGGATATTACACACCAATCAGAAAGGATGAATACTTACTATTTACATCAACATGGATGAAACTGCAGGGTATAATGCTGAGAAAAATAAGTCAGTCAAGGAAAGACAATTATGTGATTTCACTCATGTGGAATATAAGATGCAGTACAGAGGATCATAGGGGAAGGGAAAGAAAACTGGATGGGAAGTCATCAGAATGGGAGAAAAATCATGAGAGATTTTTTCTTTAATATACAATGTTATAATTTTATTTTAATCACATGTTAAGATGATAATATTTAGAATATGGCAGGTAAAATTATTATTTTTGTGGTATTACGTAAATTACCATACAATAACTATAGGAAACAAGCTGAGGGTTGCTGGAGAGGAGGTGGGTTCAGGGATAGGGTAGTTGGGTGATGGGCATTCAGGAGGGCCTGTGATGTGATGAGCACTGGCTGTTGTAGATAACACAACTGATGGATTGTTGAACACTACATCTGAAACTAATGATATACTTACTATATGTTGGCTAATTGAATTTAAATTAAAAAAATAAAAATCATATGAAAATATAAGAATCCAAAACATTCTTGAAAAAGAACAGAATTTGAAGTACTAACTCACACTTTCTACTTTGAAAACCCACATAAAAGCTACAATAATAATAATAATAATAATAATGATAATAATAATAATAAATTGTTTTTCTGGCATAACGATAGATATGTAGATAAGTGGAACAACTGATTGTACAAAAAAAGAATCCCTACATTTTCATCATTTTTTTTCTTTTTAATTTTCAAAGACAGTTTAATGTGATTTTTAGTTTTTATTCAAATTCCAATTAGTTAACAAACATTGTAATATTAGTTTCTGTTGTAGAATTTAGTGATTCATGACTTACATACAACACCCAGTGCTCATCAGAAGTGCCATCCTTAATGCCATCACCCATTTAACCCATCCCCCTGCCCATCTCCCCTCCAGAACCCTGTTTGTTCTCTATAATTGAGTTTGTTTTATTGTTTGTCTCTCTTCCCACATCCATATTCATCTGTTTTGTTTCTTAAATTCCATATGTGAATGAAATCACATGATATGTGTCTTTCTCTGACTGAAGTTATTTCACTTAGCTTTATATTCCTTAGGTCTGTCTGTTTCCTTGTAAATACCAATATTCATTATTTTTTATGGCTGAATAATATTCCATTGTGTATTTATACCACATCTTCTTTATCCATTCATCAGTCAGTGGACACTTGGGATGCTTCCATAATATAGCTATTGTAGATAATGCTACCATAAACATCAGGGTGCATGTATACCTCTGAATTAGTATTTTTGGATCCTTTGGGTAAATACCTAGTAATGTAATTGCTAGATTATAGAGTAGTTCTATTTTTTAACTTTTAAAAATATTTTACTCATTTCTTTGAGATAGAAAGAGAGCATGAGTGGGGGAAGGAGCAGAGAGAGAGAGAGAGAGAGAGGCTGAGCAAGGAGCCCAAAGCGGGGTTTGATCCCAGAACCCTGGGATCATGACCTGAGCTGCAGGCAGATGCTTAACTGACTGAGCCAACCCAGATGCCCCTATTTTTAACTTTTTGAGGAAACCCTATAATGTTTTCCAGAGTGCTTGAACCAGTTTGTAGTCCCATCAGCAGAGTAGGAGGATTCCTCTTTCTCGTGATCCTTGTTGTCAATACTTTGTTTCTTCTGTTGTGGAGTTTAATCATTCTGACAGTTGCGAGGCAATATCTTATTTTAGTGTTGATTTGTATTTCACTGATGAACAGCAATGTTGAACATCTTTTCATGTATCTGTTAGCCATCTGAATGTCTTCTTTGGGGGTAATGTCTATTAATATCGTCTGCCAATTTTTAATTGGATTGTTCATTTCTTGGTGTTGAGTTTGATAATTTCTTTATGGAATTTGTTTACTTTTATGAGATATGTAATTTGCAGGTACTTTTTTCCCATTCTGTCAGTTACCTTTCATTTGTGCTGGTCATTTCCTTCACAGTGCAGTCTTTTTCTTTTGATGAAGACCTAATAGTTCACTTTCCCTTGTCTTTGCCTTGTCTCTGGAGACACATCTAGGTAGAAGTTGCTCTGGCCACTGTCAAAGGCTACTCCCTGTATTCTCCTCTAGCATTTTTATGGTTTCCTGTCTCATATTTAGGTCTTTCATCTATTTTGAATTTATTTTTGTGTACGGTATAAGAAAGTGATACAGTTTTACTCTTTTTGCATTTTGTTGTCTAGTTTTTCCAACACCATTTGTCAAAGTGACAATCTTTTACCCATTCCATATTCTTTACTATTTTGTTGAAGATTAATTGACCATATAATTGTGTGTATATTTCTGTTTTTTTTTTCTCTACTATTGATCTTTTCAAAGTTACTTTGGTTATTTAGGATTTTTTTGTGTGTGTGTGGTTCCATACAAATTTTAGGATTTTTAGTTCTAGTTCTATGAAAAATGCTTTTGCAATTTTACGTCAATTACCTTAAACATGTAGATTACTTTGGGTAGTATAGCTATTTTAACAATATTTGTTGTTCCAACACATAAACACTTAATGTCTTTCCATTTGTTTGTGGCATCTTCAATTTCATCAGTACTTTAATTGCTTTCAGAGTACAGGCCTTTCACCATTCAGGTAGGTTTATTCTTAGGTATCTTATTGTTTTGTTGCAATTTTACATGGGATTTATTCCTTGAGATCCTTTTTGCTGCTTCATTATTGCTTTATAGAAGTGGAACAGATTTCTGAGTACTGATTTTGTATCCTGCAACTTTACGGAATGTATCAGTTCTAGCAGGTTTGTTTTGTTTTGTTTTGTTTGGTAGAGTGTTTCAAAATTTTTTTTATGTAGAGTTTTATTTCAACTGCAATTAGAGGATATTTTCCTTCTTTCTTGATGATTTGGATACTTTTTGTTTCTTATTTTTGTCTCATTGCTGTGGCTAGGAATTCCAGTACTATATTAAATAATAGTGGTGAGAGTGGACACCCATGTCTTATTCCTGACTGTAAGGAAAAGCTCAGATTTTTTCGCTATTGAAGATGATAGTAGCTGTGGTTTTTCATATATGGCCCTATTTGTTGTTTTATGTTTCCTCTAAACCTAGTTTGCTGAGGGTTTTTATCATGAATAGTTGTTATATTGTGTTAAGTGCTTTTTCTATCAAAATGATCATATGATTCTTATCCTTTTTTTATTAATGGGGTGTGTCATATTGACTGTTTTGCAAATATTGACCCCCCCTTGCAACCCAGGAGTAAATCCCATTTTATTGTGGTGAATGATTTTTAATTTTTTTTTCTTGGATTGGCTTTGCTAATATTTTATTGACAATTTTTGCATCTGTTTTCAGCTGGGATGTAATCCTGAAGTTTTCTTTTTTAGTGAAGTGTTTATCTGGTTTTGGTACCAGGATAATTCTGACCTCATAGAATGAATTTGAGAATTAACCTTCTTTTTGATGATTTGTAATAGTCTCAGAGGAAAAAGTATCAAATCTTTAAATGTTTGGTAGAATTTGCCTGTGAAGTTGTCTGGCCCTGGTCCTTTGTTTCTTAGAAGTATGTTTGATTACCAATTCAACTTATTTTCTGGTTGTCAGTATGTTCAAATTTTCTATTTCTTCCTCTTTCAGTTTTTTGTAGTTTAGCTGTTTCTAGGAATTTTTCCCTTTCTTTTGGGTTGCCCAAATTTTTGGCATATAACTTTTCATAATATTCTCTTATAATTGTTTGTATTTCTGTGCTGTTGGTTATTTCTCCTCTCTCATTTGCAATTTTATTTATTTGGTTCATTTTTCTTTTCTTTTTGATATGTCTGGCTAGGGATTTATCAATTTTACTATATTTTTTGATGTTATTTTTAATTTATTATTATTTTTTTTTTATTTTTTTTCAGTGTTCCAAGATTCACTGCCCATGCCCACACCCAGTGCTCCACGCTTTAGGTGCCCCCAGTACCCACCACCAGGCTCTCCCATCCCCCCACCCCCTCCCTCCAAGTCCCTCAGTTTGTTTCTGTGTCCAAAGTCTCTCTTGTTTTGTTTCTCTCCCTGAATTACCCTGTTTCCCATTTACTTAATTTTACTATATTTTTAAACGAACAAATTCCTGGTATCATTGATCAGTTCTGTTGTTTGTTTTTTTTAATTTTGATATCGTTATTTCTGTTCCAATATTTATTATTTCCTTTCTTCTGCTGGCTGTAGGCTACATTTACTGTTATTTTTCTAGCTTCTATAGGTGTAACATTAGGTTGTTTATTTGAGGTTTACTTGTGTCTTGACTTAGGTGTGTATTGTCATATACTTCCCACTTAGGATATATTTTCTTGAATCCCAAAGGCTTGGGAATACCAAGTTTTCATTTTCATTTGTCTCCACATATTCTTGTCATGGCAAATGGAAAGATTTCATTCTTTTTTTTTAAGATTTTATTTATTTGACAGAGAGAAACACAGCCAGAGAGGGAACACAAGCAGGGGGAGTGAGAGAGGGAGAAGCAGGCCTCCTTCCCAGCAGGGAGCCCGATGTGGGACTCAATCCCAGGTCTCCAGGATCATGACTTGAGCCAAAGGCAGTCGCTCAACCAACTGAGCCACCCAGGTGCCCCTCCTGTTTCTTGAAACAGCTTTGGGATAGTAGCTATTATTTCTTCTTCTAATGTTTTGTAGAATTCCCCCAGGGAATCTGTTATGTCCTGAGATCATGTTTTTGGGGCGTTTCTGATCACTGTAGGTTTTGGGAGATTTCTGATCACTGCTTCAATCTCGGTAGTGGATATTGGTCTATTCAGGTTGTTAATTTCTTCCTGTTTCAGTCTTGGAAGTTTATAGGTTTCCAGGAATGCATCAATATGTTTTGAAAATTTTAAGTATTATATGTGTTTATGTTGTCCTGCTTTTGTTGATTTTGAGGGTAATTCTCTATGCCTCCTGGATCTGGATGTCTGTTTCCTTCCCCATATTAGGGAACATTTTAGCTGTTATTTTTTTCAAATTTACTTTCTGCCCTATGTCTCTCTTCTTCTTCTTCTGGGACTTCTATAACATGAATTTTATTATGTTTGCTAGAGTTACTTATTTATCCAAGTGTATTCTCATGTTGTGTAATTCTTTTATCTTTCCTTTGTTCAGCTTAATTATTTTCTATTATTTTGTACTCCCCATCACTGATTCATTCTTATGCTTCTTCCAGCCTGGTGTTCATTGCACCAAGTCTGTTTCCAAACTTGGTAATTGCATTCTTCACCTCTGATTCATTTTTAACTCTTTTATCTGTCTTAAGGGTCTCGTTGTTTTCTTCTATTCATTTCTTAAGACCAGTGAATATCCTTATGATTATTTGCCTTAAATTCTCCATGAGGTATGTGATTTATATCTGTTTTACTTATTTTTGTGGCCATCACCTTATCTTGTTCTTTCATTTGTGAAAATTTCTTCCATCTTGGTATTTTGTCTAACTGCCTGCCTTCATCTCTGTGTGAGAAAAGCTGCTTATGTTTCCTCCTCCTGGAAGTAATGGCCTTATGAAAGAGAGGACATTTTATTTGTGGTGCTTCAGGAAGTGTCTCTTGTGTGTGGTATGCATGCTGCTGTTATGTTTTGGCTGCTCTAGCCTGCAGGCCAGTTGTCTTCTGAGGTTCTCTTTGCCTCCTGTGGGCAATATTTTGTCCCTGGCCTGAATATGGTGTGTTTTTATTAGGTGTGCTCTTGTCTGCTTGTGAATGAGATCTTACACGACTTTCAGCAAAACAAAGGCCCTGTAGAACTCTCTGGTGGGGAGATGTGGCATGGGTAGGTTTGTGCTGGTGTCCTTGGGGAAGAACCTACTTTTAAGGGACTGGGTCTAGCTTGGCTGAGGAGAGACCTTCCAGAGCAAGGATGAGAGTGGGGCTTGGTGTAAGGAAGTTAGGCAGCCAGTGACAGCCCTGCATTGCTTCCTTCAGGTGGCTATGTGTTTATGCTGAGGGAAATAGAGGGAATGAATGGCACTGGACAGCTCCTTTGTTCCTAGATAAGAGGTGTCTTCATGCATGCTGCCTCTCAGGGTATATGATCTGAGAAGAGTGAATAATCTCCCCAATGTATGTCCCAGACATTTTTCAGATCACCATTTCCATGTTGTATACTCTTATGCAGCCTGCCTGCTTTCTCCCTGGGAGCAACACAGTGCCCTCTTGTCTCTTCCCAGCCAAGGCCATTGACAATTACAACCCCGGACATTAAACCCTGATGATTACAAGAACTCAGAGAACTCAGCCCTTCTCATTTTCCAAGTCAATGTCTTTGGAGAAACAATCCCCCTTTGTGTCTCCTTGTGATCCTCTCTTTCATCCTTCTCTGTGACTATGGCTTCCTCCCCTCCAGAGCACCCATGATCTCTTTATACCCTAAATCTTGCCTCCACATTTCCTACCTTATTTTGTGTGACTCTATCTCTCCCTTTAGTTGTGGAGTTTGTTCTGTCAGTCTTCAGGTTGATTTCTTGGGCATTTATGATGATTTGATAATTGTCTAGTTGTGTTCATGGGACTAGACAAGTCTAGGGCTCTCTTACTCTGTGTCATCTTCTCTAAGTCTGGATGCTTAACACGGACAAATTTTGAGATAATATGTGTATGTAATTTTAAGCTGCTAAATTATGTGGTAATTTATCGTGCAACAATAAGTAATATACCTGGTGAATAAACCTAGTGTGGTATCTTAGATTGGATAATCTAAAAGAAAAATGACCTTAATAAAACCTACTTGTGAGGAGCACCTGGGTGGCTCAATTGGTTAAATTGTGTGAGTTTGGCTCTGTGCTGGGTGTGGAATCTGCTTCAGATTCTCTCTCTCCCTATCCCTCAGTTCTTCCTCCCTCTCTTAAAGAAAACAAAAAACAAAACAAAAAAACAAAACAAAGAAAACAGAGCAAAGTAAACATACAAACAAAAAATACTAGTAATTATTAAGATTTGCCATTGTTTCTTTACCACGGTTAACTTCTTAATTTTCATCAATATACTATGGTTATGTATGATGTTAATGTTACAGGACTATATAAAGTATATGACACTCTTCATACTATCTTTATTACTTTTTGTAAATCTAAATTTTTTTCCAAATATTTTAAGTATTATTTTGGTACAGATTAACTCCCCAAACAAACACAAAAACAAGCAAACATATACACAAAATAAAACAAAACGAAACCCTTGGGCTCAGAGGATAAATGGACTTGTGGGAGAAAACAGGAAAGCAGCTTCTCTTCTCTACCCACTATTTCTAACACAGGTGCACCTGCTTCAGAAGGGTGCCTCAAGTTCCAGGGACTTGCTGGATCTTTCTTTTTCTTCTTAATACTCCCTATTACTCTGTCACAGCTTTAGTCTCAGCAACAACTTCTTCAAAAATAGGAACCTGTGCTTCATATATCCCACTTTAATACATCCTCTGACAGTGTATTTGTATAATATAACTAGTATTTTTTTGAAGACACGGCTTCTGGACATCAGAAGCCAACATTGAGAAATGTCAGTGACAGGTCTGCATTCAGGAGAGTGTTTTCCTGATGCAGGATTTCCTTCTTCAAGTGTTCAAAAGACCATAAAACCCCTGTGAAGGGTGCCTGGGTGGCTCAGTGGGTTCAGTATCTTGACTGAAGTTCATGACTTGCCTTTACTCAGGTCATGATCTTAGGGTCTTCGGATTGAGGCCCATGTCAGGCTCCTCCTTGGCGGGGAGCCTGCTTCCTCATCTCTTTGCCTGTCTCTTTGCCTACTTGTGATCTCTCTGTCAAATAAGTAAATAAATAAAATATTTAAAAAAACCCTTGTGAAAACCTGTGATAATTAATTTTTTTTTTCTGTTTGGCAGACTCTGTCATGAATTCATATAGTCTCTTGACATTTGTATAGTGTATTTATTTAACATTGTGAAGTATGAAAGTCACAGAATAGCTATGGTCATGATAACAGGTGGTCTGGGTGAAAAAAAAAGTTTATAAACATGATGTTTTAGGCAGTCCCTGCTTACATTCATTTGAAAGTGAAACTATATACCTGATATTTGTTGGAAGAAGGGAAGTGAATGATTATTTATGTTTTGTGCACAGATGTAGAAAACCTGGTAGAAAAAAAAGACAAGAAAAGACAAGAACAGAACAAGCACAACACCACATACTTTGTGCATGTCTAAGAGATGGACACAGGTTGAATGACAAGTGCAAATGTGGTAGCTAAACAAATATCCTTCCAGAAGTGATCACATGCTCATCCTTTAAACAGCTCCCTTTTCACAGACTTCAGCATGCCTGCCAAGTAGTAGCAGAGTTGTTTCAAGAATTCATATCTAGAAAGCCATGGGATTGCATACTATAGTCCTATGGATATTCACAAAATCAAAGCTCTTACATTTATGTCCATACTCATAGGGCATATTCGCCATATCACAATTAGGCCTTCAGTGAGAAAACTAGCATTTGGGGTCTAGAGACCTGGAGTGAGAGTTACAGCTGACCTGTAACTAACTACTGAGATCAAAATAGCTATTATTTAGGTACTGTTATTTGAAATGTTTGTAATTCAATAAACCTTTCACTCCTCCAAGCTCAAACCTTATTATTTAAGAAAAGAGAAGCTCACTTAAATTCCACACCTTACAACATGAAGGGTTATTCCATTCATTTGCTTTATTTGGAGTTCTTACAACAGCTAAATGACTTGTCAAATCCCTCTTTCTTCATTTCAATGTACCAATTATAACTTATCATGACGATTATGATGACAATATCTACTGAGAATGTCTTTCCTCACCAAACTCTTTACCTAATCAAACCAAAACCAAAATCAAAAAAACCCAAAACAGCCAAAAGCCAGAGTGTCAGGGATAAGAAAGTCACAGTTATATCTGGACAACTCATAAGTGACAAATAGAAGAACCAATCAATGAGCTCTAAATGCTCAGAATTAAGTTAAAACAGGAGATAGACACAGAATTGTACTGACATGATGTCCACAGGCACAGATGACACAGTGCTAAGCAGGAAGTCCTCAAAAACTACTCTGATAACTGGCATGACATCATTAATGACAACCATAATGACCATTATGACTCATATTGTCACCAGAATTCTCAGAAAAATGCCATTGCAAACATCTCTAAGTCTCAGAACACATCACGAAGAAAGAACCCATTATCTTATTTTGATAATGTATCTTGAATAAATTATAGGGTCTAGTGGATGTATGACTCATATATTTGAGATCAGGACTGGCTGTTCACTTAATTCAGCCTTCCTGGAGCTTGAAACTCTGGCTACAATTTCTGTGAACATCCTAAATCATGACCTAGATTAACTAACACCAAAGCCTATTTCAATTTCAAAGTAGAATTGGTCAGAGCAGCAAGTAAGCTGAGAAAAACAAAACAAAACAAACAAACCAAAATTTCATGAAGACCACAGTACTTCTGCTTAATTGCTTAGAAATCATATAGTGATTTGTATGATCACAATTCGTCTGATTAAAAGGAGCAATAAAAAGAAAAAAAAAGATATATATACAGTTGTTACAGATTGAATAATTGAATTTGAGTGCCACTTACAGAGAGGATTGCTCATATTTCTAAGATTTTATTCTAAGAAATTCTAAGAAATTCTCAAGATAAAGTTTCTTCTAAGTCCTTAGAAAACTACTTCAACTAAATCTTGGCCACTTTTAACTTCCTTCTCAGTGGACTAAGTGAGCCATAGTTTAGAAACTTATCTCTCCATGTATAAGCTAGGAATTTCATTAGCTCACCAAAAATTCAAATATCTAATAATCAGGTAGAATGTAAATGGAGTTGTTTAACTTATATAAAACTAAATTTAAGCATGTTTCCTCAGTAATAGAGCAGAATGCAACAGATGAGCCACCACAATATTACACTGAGAAATGGGCAGTCACAGAGAAAAATATCATATTGCCTTGATGCTAGAGCATACACTGAATATCTTGCAAATAAAGATTCAACTTAAAATTGGTAGTGTACAAGAACTATTGGCTGGAAAGCAATCATAATGATGTTGCCATTGTGTGCACATGGATGAAACTTGGTCTAAAAACTTTCATTGACCCTCTGGGAATGTTAACTGCATCAAAACTTGCAGATTTCATGTCAATAGGTTGGAAGATAATATCAGAAAAAGAAATTTAAGACTTTTTCAAGAAATGTGGCTTCCATAAAGCTTCTGCTTAGCACAGTTGGTGATAATGTGAGAAAAATCAGACAAGATGAGTTGAAAGTGAATCAGAGTAATTTCACTCTGTGTAGAAGAAATTTAAGAAATATATCTGTCGGGGCACCTGGGTGGCTCAGTTGGTTAAGCAACTGCCTTCGGCTCAGGTCATGATCCTGGAGACCCAGGATTGAGCCCTGCATCGGGCTGCCTGCTCAGTGGGAAGCCTGCTTCTACCTCTCTAACTCCTCTTGCTTGTGTTCCCTCTCTCGCTGTGTTTCTCTCTGTCAAATAAATAAATAAAATCTTAAAAAAAGAAATATATTTGTCATCAAAGAACTTCTATTTTTCATCTCTTCTAATAAAATTGACAGGAGATAAATATCCACTTCTATGTAAGTTTAAGAGAGATTTTTTCAATAATTATAAGAAAAAAACTTTAAATGACAAGAAATATTTGTGTCATAGTTTCTCACTGGTTTTATTCTTTCCTCATGACATTCACAACAATAATGCATCTTATATTTGATACAAAAAAATTTGCAATTACTTTAAAAAGCTGTCAGCATTAGCAAATACTTAGTCATGATTATAGACTTGGTTTTAATCTACACACTTTATGTATTACTAATTTATCCAATCCTCACACCTCAAGAAACAGAAAATACTGTGAGTTCCAAGTTCTAGTTTCAAATTTCAGCTAAATTCCTACAGGGAAAAAAAAGGAAGACTCTCAAGTATGACTCATGCTCTCGTATTTCCATCAACATGTTAGAATATTTTTTCTCATCTACATCTAAATTAAGAAATTTTGCCCTACCTTAGTGTTGTGAAATTATTTTCCTAAATTAGGTTCTAGTTACTGTATTAAATTGTTTTTACAATTAATTTATTTTTTCAATAATTTATTTTATTTCTTTTGGTGTTTCAAGATTTATTGTTTATATACCACACCAATGCTCCATTCAATACATGCCCTCCTTAATACCCATCACTAAGCTCACCCAACCGCCCCCACACCTCCCTCCAAAACCTTTGGTTTGTTTCTCAGAGTTAACATTTCCTTCCCTTCTATTAATATCACCATTGTTACTCCTTATGCTCCACAAGTAAGGGAAACCATATGATAACTGACTTTCTCTGATGGCTTATTTCACTCAGCATAATCTTCTCTAGTCCCATCCACGTTGATGCAAAAGTTGGGTATTTATCCTTTCTGACGGAAGTGTAATATCCTATTGTATTCTTGATACATTTCTCTGATGAAGGGCATCTTGGCTCTTTCCACAGCTTGGTGATTGTGACTATTGCTGGTATGAATATTGGGGTACATATGGCCCTTCTTTTCACTACATCTGTATCTTTGATGTAAATACCCAGTAATGCAATTGCAGAGTCTTGGGCAGCTCTATTTTTATTTTCCTTAAAGGAATCTCTCCACACTGTTTTCCAAAATGGCTACATCAACTTGCATTCCCACCAACAGTGTAAGAGGGTTCCCCTTTCTCCACAACCTCTCCAGCACTTGGCATTTCCTGCCCTGTTAATTTTGGCCATTGAACTGGTGTAGGGTGGTATCTCAATGTGGTTTTGATTTGAACTTCCCTCATGGCTAATGATGATGAACATTTTCCCATGTGTCTGCTAGCCATGTCTATATCTTCTATGGAGATGTGTCTGTTCATGTATCCTGCCCATTTTTTTGATGTGATCATCTTTTTCTGGGTGTTGAGTTTGAGGAATTCTTCATAGATCTTGGATACCAGCCCTTTCTCTGTCGTGTCATTTGTGAATATCTTCTCCCATTCCATGGGTTACCTCTTTCTTATGATGACTGTTTCCCTTGCTGTGCAGAAGTTTTTATTTTGATGAAGTCCCCAAAATTCATTTTTGTTTTTGTTTCCTTTGCCTTTGGGACGTTTCTTGAAAGGAAATGGCTATGGCTGACATTGAAGATTTTACTGATTACGTTCTCCTCTATGATTTTGATAGATTCCTGTCTCACATCGAAGCCTTTTATCCATTTTGAATTTATTGTTGTGTATGGTGTAAGAGAATGGTTGAGTTTCATTCTTCTATACATAGTCATCCAAATTTCCCAGTACCATTTTCTTGAAGAGACTTTCCTCTTTCCACCAGATATTTTCCTGCTTTGTTGAAGATTATTTGACCATAGAGTTGAAGGTCCAAATCTGAACTCTCTACTTTTTTCCATTGGTCTATGTGTCTGTTTTTGTGCCAGTACCATGCTGCCTTGGGGATCACAGCTTTGTAATAAAGCTTTAAGTCCAGTAACTTGATGCCCCCAGCTTTGTTTTTCTTTTTCAACATTTCCTTAGCAATTTGGGGTCTTTTCTGGTTCCATATAAAATTTAGGATTATTTGTTTCAGCACTTTTAAAAATGGTGGTATTTTGATTGGGATGGCATTGAAAGTTTAGATTGCTCAGGCAGTAGAGACATTTTAACAATGTTGATTCTTCTGATCCATGAGCATGGAATGATTTTCCATCATTTTTTGTCTTCTTTAATTTCTTTCATGAGTGGTCTGTAGTTCCTCTAGTACAGATCCTTGGTTAGGATTATTCCAAGGTATCTTGTGGTTTTTGGTGCTATAGTAAATGGAATCCATTCATTAATTTCCATTTCTATATTTTCATTGTTAGTGTATAAGAAAGGAACTGATTTCTGAATTGCTGTGTGAGTTCTAGTAGTTTGGGAGTGGAGTCTTTTGGGTTTTCCATATAAAGTATCATGTCATCTGCAACGAGAGAGAGTTTGAATTCTTTGCTAATTTGAATATCTTTTATTTCTTTTTGTTCTCTGATTGCTGTTGTTGGGACATAAAAATACTATGTTGAAAATCAGTGGTGAGAGTGTTTTTAAATTTTAGGTGTATAATACATATGGGATTCATTTTGTGTATAATTCAAGATCAAATAGCAGATTTTATTTCCTTCCATGGCTATTCAATATGTTGAAACATTTGTTGGAAAATCTGTCATCCTCTCACTGATCTTTCTTTTAAGTTATTTGTTATTATATGTATGTATCTACTTTTGAGGTCTCTTCTCTTTGATTCATTGATATCTCTATATCTGTGCAAATACCATGCTAAGATATTAGACTATATTTAAATCCTTATCTGTTCCCCTCTCTGAAGGTGGTCCCAACCAGAGTGTGGCACCAAGGATTCCTTCTAGAGTGAGGAAAATCCACAGTGCTTACTTCTGTTACCTCTGCTACTGATTGCTACCTAGCTCTGTGCTCAGGAACAAAGACTTTACAGACAGATTTGAAAATGACTTTAATAGGAGGCACAAGCTTAAAAAATCCTGAATCTTGGCACATTACCTCAAAAACTAATGGCATACTATATGGTGACTAATGTAACAATCGTAATAGTAATAGTAATAAATAATAATAATAATAATAATAATAATAATTAACCCAAATCTATGCTTATCTAAAAAAATCTTGAAGTATATCTGAAGGCTCTAATTTGTACCATGTAAATCATACAGTGTTCCTTCAGGAGTCTGTCCCCTTTTCATCACTATAAAAGGATTCTAGAAAAATGTGGCCAAGAATGAGGAATTACATTAACAGAGAATGTGACTCACATCTCTGAAATCTGAAGAGGTGCTTCTGTGCTGAAGCCAGTCTGCTCAGGATCTTCTGGAAGTCCTCTTATGCTTCTAGACCCTTAATTCACACTTTATAAAAAGTTATTCCTTATTTCCTGGTAAATTCCCTGGTAAGATCTCACCTTCATACATCTTTATGAGGGTCCCAAATCTCAGTGCTATGACACATGGAGGGAGAAGTTAGGATCCGAGCACACATATTTATTTAGGCCATATTTTGTTCTTTTTCCATAGAGGAAAGATAGCAAATAGGCCCAAAAGACCCACGAGCTTAGTGGAGGAGGAAGGATCCAGCAAGGACAAGGCAACTAAACGTTCCCCCTCAATACTCCCTTACCCAGTCTTCAGCCCCCACACAAAAAAAGTTAGGATACAGATGCAAACCTCCCTACCACATGCAAATATAAGTACTCATGGACCACAAAGCTCCATCCAAGTACTAAACTCAGTATTTTCCACCTCTCAGATGGTCTTCCACATCCCCAGGTCATAAAAATAATCTACATAGTTAATAGCTCAGATAACTCATACTATTACAAAATTCAATCTCCCATGCCTTGGATGAGATGTGGTCAAATCTCATGCTTATTGAAGTGCTTTAATTTTGAACATTGCCCATGGGATCTCTGATGATAAGAAGTGTAGAGTAAGGATTTGCTTCCCAGAGACTGCCCCCTCCAATTTTGTGTATAAGCAGAGTTGGCTGCCTACAGTTCTGTCCATGTGATCTTTGTAAATAAGGCCATAACATCACCAGCTTTTATCTAATCTTTCTTCAAACTCATTTTTAAATTCCATGACTTAAAACACCAATATTAAGAATGTGTCTTTGACCTCCACATCACAACCAGGGATGTTTATCTTTCACCTCATGTCCCAAATCATCACAAATATGTATTCCATTAAGTCTAAGAAGTCACAGACTTCACATACACCATTATTTTATGTAGCATTAAGAAAAACAAACAAGATCATAGCCATTTAAATAATGACCCAATTAAAGATCTTGCTGATTTAAAGATGTTAAAATGTGAAAATTGTGCATATTTAAAAAATAAATATTTCTGAATAAAGTCAGGATTTGGTAAAGTGAAGGAACAAAATCAGAAAGATATTTATGTTAGTTAGTCAATAAGGGAGTTATAAACCACATGAGACAAATAAATATATGAAGAAAAAAATGTCAAATCATCTTCCCAAGATGCACTCAGCCTTTTTTATGATCATGGAAATCTTTTGTTTACCAGGAAGAGTGTGCAGGCCCCATGAACTTTCTTCCTATGCTAGAATGAGAGAGGGTCAAGAGTAAGCAATGAGCTGTTTTTTTTCAATTCTGTACCAGACACTAGTAAGTGCACGATGAAGAAGGGTCTATGTGCACATATAAGAGCACCACTGAAGGGGAGACTGGCATGGCCTGTCCTCCCAACCTCCCAAGTTGTTGAGCCATTAGCTTCATTTACTTTTTTTTCTTTCTTTCTTTTTTTTTTTTTTTTTTTTTTTTTTTTTTTTTTTTTTTTTTTTTTTTTTTTTTTTTTTTTTTTTTTTTTTTTTTTTTTTTTTTTTTTTTTTTTTTTT
>PITA01001894.1:86537-100787 GCA_004023965.1 Spilogale gracilis | reverse complement strand
CTACCTCTTTTCTTTTTGCCTTACACCTGGTTATTCTTCCCTCATAAGAAAATATAACAGCATGATTATGAGGCTGTAATTGATTTCCCAGATAGAGCCCACTCCACAGCATGACTTCAGCAGCTACAGCAACTACAGTCTGTCTCTGAGACACAGATTATGGAAATCAGAGACTGGATATGAAGAGCTGGGCTGGTAGTAGAAGGTCTCAGCTTTCAGAGATCAGGTTTCCTCAAGCACAGTTGTTCTTTTCAGAAATCCTCTACTTGCCTCTCTTCTGAAGCCTTTACCACACACCTGTTGAACCTATGACTGTGTTTCTCTTTCATCTGTACAGACATACATTATTAGGGTTACTTTTTTTTAACTCCACATCTTTGAAGAACCTCTAGCACCCTTTCCTAGAACTCCAAGTTACATGAGGTCACATGGCAGAAAAGGGAAACTTCTGAGAAGTTTATCCTGATGATTGTTTCTACAGTAAAAGGTTAAAACACAGGTCTTAAGAAACTCTGGACTCAGACAAAAGGAGGATAAGTAGGTGAGAAACTAAACCTACCACATATGACATCCACAACCACTTTCTGCAGGTGTCAAGGAAACAGGTATCAAGAATGAATCACATAAAACCAGGAAAAAACATACATATGGTCTTCTCCATCCCAGAGAACTGCAGGAGTGTCATGGAGACACAAACCACAACCAAAAGGTCCAATTAAAAAAAAATCCTGGCACGTGGGTATCTCAGTTGTTTAAACAGCTGCCTTTGGCTCAAGTCTTGATCTCAGGGTCTGGGATGGAGCCCTGTGTCCATCTCTCTGCACGGTGGGGAGTCTGTTTCTCCCTCTCCCTCTGCCTCTCCCCACTGCTCATGCTCACTTGCTCTTTCTTCCTCTAATGAAGAAATAAAATCTTTAAAAAATAAAAAGAAAAACGTCAACATCTGTCATTTCCTGTGTTGTTGATTTTAGCCATTCTGACAGGTGTGAAGTGATATTTCATTGTGGTTTTGGTTTGTATTTCCCTGGTAATCAGAGATGTGAAGCATCTTTCCATTTGTTGGCCATCTGGATGTATCATTTTTTTTAAATACACAAAACATTTTATAAAATATATACTATCACAGGTCTATCATAGTTAATGGTATTCAAACTTTCCTTTTTGATATATAATATTTTATTTTTTCAGTGTTCCAAGATTCATTGTTTATGCCCCACACCCAGTGCTCCATGCAATACATGCCCTCAGTACCCACCATTAGGCTCTCCCATCCCCCCACCCTCTCCCCTCCAAGACTCTCAGTTTGTTTCTGAGTCCAGAGTTTTTCATGTTCATCTGGATGTATTCTTTAGAAAAATGTCTATTCATATATTCATATATTCTGTCTATTCGTACAATTTTAATTGGATTATTCATTTTCTTGGTGTTGAGTCTGAGAAGTTCCTTATATTTTGGGGGGTATTAGCCCTTTAACATATATGTCATTTGCAAATGCATTCTCTCATTTTGTAGGTTGCTTTTGGTTTGTTGATCATTTCCTTCACTATATAGAAGACTTCAATTTTGATGAAGTTCCAATAGTTTATTTTTTGCTTTTGTTTCCCTTGCCTCAGGAGATAACTAGTAAGAACTTGCTAAGGCTGATGTCAGAGAGATCATTTCCTGTGTTCTTCTCTAGGATTTCTAATGGCTTCATTTCTCACATTTAAGTCTCTAATCCATTTAGGATTTTTTTCATATAGTGCAGGAAAGTGGTCCAGATTAATTCTTTTGCATATTGCTGTGCAGTTTTTGAGGATGTCGAGAAAGGGGGAACCTTCTTGCTCTATTGGTGAGAAGGCAAATTCGTGTAGCCACTCGGAAAATAGTATGGAGTTTCCTCAGAAAGTTATGACTAGAACTATCCTGTGATCCAGCAATTTCAGTACTAATTCTGTAGGATAAAACAATACTGATACAAAGGGGCACATGTACCTCCAATGTTTATAAGAGCATTATTAGTAGTAGTCAAATGATGGAAAAAGCCCAATGTCCATCAACTGATGAATGGATAGGATGTTGTGTGCATATATATTGGAGTATTATATATGTAATAATAAATCTTGCCACTTGTAATGATATAGCTGGAGCTAGAGAGCATCATAAAAGTGAAATAAGTCAGACAGATAAAACAAATACTGTACGCTTTCACTTATATGTGGAATTTAGGAAACAAAACAAATGAACAAAGGAGAAATAAAAGAGAGAAAGAGGTAAAATAATAAATAGATTCGACTACAGAGAACAAGTTAATGGTTATTAGAAGGGTGGTGGATGGGAGGATGGGTAAAATAAGTAATGGGGATTAAGGAGTGCACTTGTGATGAGCACTTGGTGTTGTATGGAAGCAGTGAATCACTATATTATACATCTGGTATTAATATTACACTGTATGTTAATTAACCAGAATTTATTTATTTTTTTCAATTTCTTGTAAATGAGTTTTTAAATTTTATTTTTATTACATTATTTTATTTTTTTCTGTGTTCCAAGATTCATTGATTATGCCTCACACCCAGTGCTCCAGGCAATACATGCCTTCAATACCCACCCCCAGGCTCACCCATCCCCCACCCCCTCCCCTCCAAGACCCTCAGTTTGTTTCTGAGGCCAAAGCTCTCATGTTTCATCTCCCTCCCTGATTTACCCCAATTCACATTTCCTTTCCTTCTCCCACTGTCCTCCATGTTACTCCTTATACTCCACAAGTAAGTGAAACCATATGATATTTGACTTTTTCTACTTGGCTTATTTTACTCAGCATAATCTCTTCCAATCTGGTCCATGTTGCTACAAAAGTTGAGCATTCAACCTTTCTGATGGAGGCATAATATTCCATTGTATATACTAACCAAATTTAAATAAAATCTTGAACTAATAAACACTGAGAAGTTTAAGTAAAAATAAAATCCTGTCTCTGGTTTGAACATTATTTTCCATCTACAGGATCTTATCCATAGCCATAGACAAAAAAAACTTAAGGAAAAAGCAGCCTGGAATAAAGAATTAGGATGAATGGTACAGCAGCTCATATTTATGATTAGAAAATCTCCCAAACAGATATAAAATCTCTCACCACTCATAGACATATCCCCATCCCCTACAGCCTTGCATTTAAATATATATCTATCAAAATTTAGTTTTTCACTCCCTGTTTTTAGTGTAGATCCTCAGAGACCTACCCAAAACAATGTTTGTCAAGTACATGTGGACAGGGGACCATTGATCTGAATGCAGTACTCTGGCCAGCCTCTCAAGGTGATGAGAATAAAGAGTGAAGGGATGATCTTAGGGAAGAAAGGAAGGCAAGGTGGCACACTCTCTTTATCACTGTTCTTCAGGTAAACCCCAAAGAATACAAATAGAAAGCACAGAAGAAATATAGGACCCCCCATCAAGACTCTGGAACAAAACCTTGACCAGCACAGAAGGCTACCGGTCAGTCATTCCCTTCTCTTTCTAACTGCCTGCCACTAGCTCTGTTCTCAGAAAATGTATCTGTACAATTATAAGTGTATATAATGTGTCTAAAAATGAATCCAATCGAAAACCTTGAACACTCAGAAACCAAATCACAAATATGCTATTCCCAATCACCTCGTAGATGAAGTTTCTGGGTGCCAGAGATCCAGAATGAGAAATGTACAAAGCTTGGGTGCAGTAATGGCCATGAAGAAAGGTGTACCAGTGAGGGTCCTAATCTTTCTCATTCAGTGCTTAGGAAATGTGTTATCTGGACCCACCTTTTATCTGCAACACATTTACTATGTCTTGAATTTTAACCTATGTCTTGAATTACTTTTGGAGATTTCATCACTATATTCTGATAAACCCCTTTGATATGGGGACTTAATTGTTACCACAGTGGAGCCTATCTTATCCTCAATAATAATGGTAATAAATCCTCAGTAATAAAATGGATTAAAAGTTCAGATTTTTAGTCACTAGGTGTCTGACACTAGTCAGACCTAAAAGGAGACAAAATTCAGTGAGTATATATAAAATGACAGATCCTTTACATCGAGTGAGAGAGATGATTGGTTATGTAGAAGATAATGGCAAAAACAAAACAAACAAACAAAAAACCCACAAACAAGGAGACAGAAATTAACTAGCTTCTTTTTATCTTTTTACACTTCTCCCATATATGTTATTAACACAAACACAGTCACCATGGAGACCAGAAAGAGGACAATATCTAGCCTTTCACTGAAAATAGAGAGCAAGAAGATCCTTTGTCCCCATTGAGTAAGACTACATCTTGATTAAGCCTTGAAGAGCTGTGTTTTTTATGTGCTTCTTCCTCAAGGTTTGATTCATCTATGGCCTATCTCAATGAATGAGACAGAACCACTTGGTGAACATGGGGAAATATACATTGCTGGGCCCCCCACCCAGAGTTTCCAAATCAGCAGGTCTGGGGTGGGTTCTAATCTCTTTCAATTCCAGGCTTTTCTAGTGGTCAAATACTATTCTTTTTTACTTTAGTTTCGAATTAATTCTTCAGTGTTCAAACTGTGCATGACAACCTTCCTAGTCCTCCACAAAGCTTCCCTGCAGCATAGTCACAATGGGGAAGGTTGGAGTTAGAGGAGGGAATGATAGATGGTGAAACCATGCTTAAATTTGGTCAATGAGTGACTCCATACAAAATAATAAAAGCACAGAGTGAGATTGGAGACTGTATTTAAAATAGGAGGAGGTTATCTGAGCAGTATGTCACTACAAGGGCATAAGACCCAAAGGTTTTACTGTCCATCAATCTCCAAACAGAATTAAAAGTTACCTTTAGAATAATATAGGAAAGAGAAATCCCCAATTGCCCCTTACTTCTCCAACCTACTTGTTATCAGTGAATAGTGATGTTGGCCTAGACAACACAAGTCTTAGAAGATAATCATTTCAAACACGCATACATGCATTAGAGCAACATTTGAAGCTTGATCGCAAGGTCACATCTCAAGGTCACATCCTCTCCCTATAGCAAAGAAAGTATTATGGGGATTTAGAAGCCTGGAAGGAGGAATGTAGCTGACCAGACACACAGCTCATATTTCTGCATCTGAGATTGTTAGTTCTCTCTACTCAGACTTCCTAAAGTCCCTTTTCAACCCTGGACAGTCTTGTTGGAAGCTCCTGGCACAGGCTCACCCAAAATATTAAGTAGGAGTAATTAAAATAACTCGTTTTTTTTTTTTTTCTCCTCAGCATTTATAATGTAGACCCCATAGCTCATTCTAAACCATAATATCCCAGAGTGAGATGTAACCAAAGGCATTGAAAACAGAGCAGCACATTTATTTTTATTTTTTAAGATTTTAATTATTCATTTATTTGACAGAGAGAAACATAGCTACAGAGGGAACATGAGCAAGGGGAGTGAGAGAGGGAGAAGCAGAAATCCTGATGTGGGGCTTGATCCCAGGATTCCAGGATCATGACCTGACCTGAAGGCAGATGCTTTAATGACTGAGCCACCCAGGTGTCCCAGAACCGCACGTTTCATGCTGAGCACGAGTATTGCTAAAGTAACATATCTTTATGTGCAAGCTCCCAATCCAGGGAACACAGAAGAATATGCTTCAGGAAGATACAGACAAAACACTTCTGTGGATGTAAATCAGGGGATATGAAATGTATCAGTAAATTCCCAGAATCATACAACCTACCCACTTTGAATCGTTAAGAAATAGAAAATCTAGGAGCATGTGGGTAGCCATCAGTTAAGCATCGACTCTTGATTTCAGCTCTGGTCATGATCTCAGAATCATGGTATGCCCTTCATCAAGCTCTTCACTCAGCATGGAGTGTAGGCAAAATCTTTAAACAAAGAAATAGAAAATTTACAAAACCAATAATAAGTAAGCAAAACGTCCATGGGGGTGGGGGGATGGCTCATGGGTGACAGCATGGCTCCATGGGTGAATTCTACCAAACATTTCAAGAAAGATTAACACCAATCTTCCAATTAAAAAAAAAAAACTGAAGAGGAAGAAGCACTCCCAAATTTATTTTACAAGGCCAGCATGACTCTGATCCCAAAGTTAGATAAGGACACTATAAGGAAAGAAAATTACAAGCCACTATTCCTGATGAATATACATATAAAAATTCTCAAGAAAAGCTACTTGCAGACTGACTTCAACATCACATTATAAAGGATCATATGCCATGATCAAGTGAGATCTACCCCTGTGATGGTGGGGTGGTTCAACATATGCAAGTAAGGAAATGTGATACATCACTTTAATAGAAAGATATAAGTCTTATGATCATCTCAATAGATGTAGACAAATTATTTGAGACAATTCAATATTATTTTATGATAAATCTCCCCCAAATTGGTATACAATGAATATGCCTCAACATAATACAGGTCACATATGACAAAACCACAGCTAATATTATGCTCAGTGGTGAAAGGTTGAAAGCTTTCTCTGTAAGATCAAGAACAAGACAAGAGTGCCTATTCTCCGGCCAAAATTAACAAGTCAGGAAACAACAAGTGTTGGAGAGGCTGCGGAGAAAGGGGAACTTTCTTACACTGTTGGTGGGAATGCAAGCTGGTGCATTTGCTTTGGAAAACAGTGTGGGGATTCCTTAAAAAATTAAAAATAGAGCTACCCTATGACCCTACAATTGCACTACTGGGAATTTACCCCAAAGATACAGATGTAGTGAAAAGAAGGGCCATAGGTACCCCAATGTTCATCACAGCAATGGCCACAATCGCCAAACTGTGGAAAGAGCCAAGGTGCCCTTCAACAGATGAATGGATAAAGATGTGGTACATATATACAATGGAATACTACGCTTCCATCAGAAAGGATGAATATCCAACTTTTGTAGCAACATGGACTAGACTGGAAGAGATTATGCTGAGTGAAATAAGCCAGGTAGAGAAAGTCAAGTATCACATGGTTTCACTTACTTGTGGTGCATAAGGGGTAACCTAGAGGACAGTAGGAGAAAGAAAGTAAATGGGAAGTAGTTACCGAGGGAGAGAAACGAAACAACAGAGACTTTGGACACAGAAACAAACTGAGGTACTTGGAGGGAAGGGGGTGGAGGGATGGGAGAGCCTGGTGGTGGGTACTGGGGACATCTAAAGCGGGGAGCACTGGGTGTGGGGAATGGGGAATGAATCTTGGAACACTGGAAAAAAAATTTAAGTAACAAAAAAAATAAAAAAAAATAAAAAAGGGCATATTCTTGGAGGCCTTCATGTTAAAGAAAACTGTAATGTTATTGAGGAAGTACAGACTTATCTGGTCTACTCTTTCCAAGAGGGCTGTTACCATGATCTGTTCTTAGGGGCCAAATCTGCATATATGAATTTCAAAATGTTTCCATCCAGGGGTTCCGGTTATAAATTTCTGAATATGTTCTTTCAGATGAGTCTGAGGCACCACACAGCATGTCCTAAGTAGTATAGCATGTTGCTTCCTACCTCCCGCCTTGAAATCATTTCCAAGATTTAGCAGGCTGGCTTGGGTAATGAGGATGACAACAGCTCTGTTCTCATAAACTCCCCAAAGATGATTCACCGCCCCCACCACAAGCTCACGACAACCACCTAGTTAATCACACGCCTTCGCACATAATGCATTTAGTAGGCAGAGACCCAGCAGGTATGGGGACAAGGCATCAGCGAGCAAAGTGCGTAAATCTGAGCAGAATCACGTTTTAGCCCGTTACCATAGCAACAGAAAGTAGAAAACAGGCAATCAAGGATAATAAGCCCCGTGGGCAGGCGAACCTGTGAGCGCAAGTTAAGCCCCCATCCTTCCTTTTCTCCCTTTTTCCACCCCCAACATCTCTCTGGAATATAAACAAGCATCAAGCCCGAGGAAAGAGGGCTCTTCAGGGCTCCATGACAACTGCCCTCCCTTCATCCTGCCTTCCCCCACTAGCCTGGATACACCACCTTTTTGCAAAACACCTCCATCTCAAACAATCTGGTGACAATATGGCCACTTTACAAGACCCAATCCCTGAGCCTGACCAGAAGGGCTTGTGAGGGTCAGTGACCTGGACAGTGAGGAATGCAGTAAAGACAGAGCAGAGGCTAGACAAGCTAAACATAGAACAATGCTGTTCTTTCTTCCCTTCTTTTCCCCAATTATTTATTTTGAAAAATTTCAAACCCACAGGAAATTTGAAAGGATAGTAAGTAAACTACTGCAATATCCTCATCTGAAATCACCAGTTGCTAACAATTTCTCATGTTAAAATTCTACAGATACATCTATTTATCTATGTATCTATGTGTGTATCATAGTTGTTTACTATGTAACTATGATAATATTATCACATCTAAGAAAATTTAGATCTATTCAATAATACTTAAGATGTAATCCATGTTTATCTTTTTCAGTTTGTTTCCAAAATATCTTTTATAGCTTTATATTCTTATTTTTACTTTGGGGGCCCAAAATTCAAATAAAGCACATGCATTCCATTTGTTTGTCTTGTCTCTTTTACTTTTATTTTTTTATCTTGTTTCTTTTGATCTATCATGATTATCTCCCCTCCACCAACACACAAATGTAACTTTTTAAATGACATTATTTGCTTTTCAAAAATCTAGGACAATTGTCCTATACAATATTCAACATTCTGGATTTCTGATTATTTCCCCCTTAGGATAAGATTCCAGTTAGGTTGCCACACTGTCAGAGATGCGGGATTTAATCACTGCTCCGCTTTACAGGCACTACTTTTTTTTTTTTTTTTTTCCAAAAGGAAAAAAAAAGATGCCTCGAGGAAATAATGGCTTGAGACTTAACATAAGGACCCTGATACCTAACAGCCTTTTACTTGGTGATTATAGCCTTGGCTGAGAATCTGCTTGAATCAGTTATTATATAGGGTGGAGGCTGCTAAATGTTAATTTTCTACTTCTATCACTCCTGCAGTTATTACCTAGCAAAAAAAGAAGAGCTCTTCCCTAAAAGGTTTTATTATCTATCAACTTACCTACCTACCTATCTTCTATTATCTATCATATATCTATCTATCATCTATCTATTATCTATCTATGTCTATCATCTATCATCATATATCATCTATGTATCATACATCAATCATCATCTATCTTTGCACACTTATCATTTATCTCTATCTCTCTAATCCTTTATATCTTTATTGAAATAAAATATAAAATTCTAAAATAAGCCTATATTGAAATTGTATAGTGTGATGAGCATTTACACATGTATAAACCCATGAAACCGTCACTATAGACAAGATAACATGTTCATTACCTCCCCCAGATTCTGGTGACCTTTTGTAATCTCACCCCCCTCCCTCCAAAATCAATAGGTAAGCACTGATATACTTTCTTTAACTTTAGATTAGTTTTAAATTTTTGGAATTATATATACATAAAATAATACAGCAGGTGTTCTTTAATGCCTGGCTTCATTACTCAGCATAATAATTTTGAGATTCAATTATATTGTGTGTTTTTTAATAACATTTTATTTTTTAGAGGAGCTTTAGGTTGAAAACAAAACTGAGTGGAAAGTACAGAGTTCTTGTATATCTTCTGGCCCCACAAATCTCCCCCACAATCAACACCCAGGACCAGAGTGGTACATTTATTGTGGCTCATGAAATTACACTAACATCTTTATCACCCTCTATCCATAGATTACATTAGGGTTCACTCTTGATGTTACACATTTTATGGGATTTGACAACTATTTAAAATGATATATATTTCCACTATTATAGTATCACATATTGAGTGTGTTTTTAAAGATTTTATTTATTTATTTGACACAGAGAGAGAGATCACAAATAGGCAAAGAGGCAGGCAGAGAAAGTGGGGGAAGCAGGCTCACCACTGAGCAGTAGTGAGCCCAATGTGGGACTCGATCCCAGAACCCCAAGATCATGACCTGAGCCAAAGGCAGAGGCTTAACCCTCTGAGCCACCCAGGTGCCTCTATATTGTTCCTCCATATTGTTTTTCTTCTTCCCTTTTTTTTCTTTTTTAATCTCTATATAGTATCCACTGTCTTTCAAAAATTTATAGTTTAAAATAATTTCAGATTTATAAAACAATTGCAAAGACAGTACAAAGAATTCCCATATAGATACTCCCTGCTTTCCTTAATGTTAACATTTTATGTTCTATGGGATGCTTATCAAAACTGATACTATTTGCACATAACATGGCACTATACATGGAAAGCCTTAAAGACTCCAACAAAAAAAAATACTAGAAGTAACAAATGAATTCAGTGAAGTTCCAGGATACAAATATTTTTAGAATTTTTATTTAATATTCTAGCTTCTTAACATACAGTGTAGGGCACCTGGGTGGCCCAGTGGGTTAAAGCCTTTGCCTTTGGCTCAGGTCTTGATCTCAGGGTCCTGGGATTGAGCCCTGCATAGGGCTCTCTGCTTGGCAGGAAGCCTGCTTCCCCTTTTTTCTCCGCCTGCCTCTCTGCCTATTTGTGATCTCCCTGTATGAGTCAAATAAATGAATAAAATATTTTAAAAATAAGAAAAAATAAATAGTCAAACATAAATAGCATTTGTATACACTAACAAGAAAACAACACATTTTTAAAGAAAATGACATGTTACAATTGTACCAAAAGTAATAAATTACTTAGGAATAGATTTTTTTTAAAGATTTTATTCTAATATATTCTTTTTTTTTTATTTGACAGAGAGAAACACAGCCAGAGAGGGAACACAAGCAGGGGGAGTGAGAGAGGGAGAAGCAGGCTTCCTGCTGAGCAGGGAGCCCGATGTGGGGCTTGATCCTGGGTCTCCGGGATCATGACCTGAGCTGAAGGCAGTCGCTTAACCAACTGAGCCACCCAGGTGCCCGGAAGAATAAATATTCTTAAAATGTCCATATTACCCAAAGCAATCTACAGATTCAATGAAATCCCTTTCAAAGCACATATTGCATGGAACACTGGGTGTTATATGTAAACAATAAATCTTGGAACACTACATCAAAACCTAATGATGTACCATATGGTGACTAACAAATAAATAAACAAACAAACAAACAAACAAATGACTACAACAAAAACAACAACAACAAAATACCAACAGTATTTTTCACAAAACTGGAAAAATGTCCTAAAATTTGAGCAGCACTACAAAAGACCCAAATAGCCAAAACAATTATGTGAAAAAGAACTGAGCAGGAGGTATCACAATTCTGGATTTTAAGATATACTACAAATTTGTAGTAAGTAAAACAGTATGATACTGGTACAAAATTAAGACACTTATCAATGGAACAGAATAGAGACCCCAGAATCAAGCCCACAATTATATGGTCAATTAATTGATGACAATGGAGGCACTACTATATAACGGGAGAAAGACACTTTTCAATAATTAGGGCTGGAAAAAATGGTGCTGAGAAAATTGCACAGCTACACATAAAATAAAACTTTCTAACATTATGCTCAAAAATAAATCAAAATGGAATAAAGACTTAAATGTGAGACTTGAAACCACAAAATTCCTAGGGGGAAAAAACAGGCAGTAACTTTTCTGACATCAGCCATAGCAACATTTTTCTAGATTTGTTTCTTCAGGGAGGGAAACAGAAACAAAAGTAAACCATTTGGACTACATCAAAATGAAAAGGTTTTGCACAGCAAAGGAAACCATCAACAAAACAAAAAGGAAGTCTACCAAATAAGGGGGGATATTTACAAACCATACATTCCATAAAATATTGGTATCCAAATATATAACTTATACAACTCAACCTCAAAAAATCCCCAAATAATCCAATTAAAATGAGCATAAAAATCCACATAAGATATAAAAAGCCAACAGACACAAGAAAAGGCACTCAATGTCACTAATAATCAGGGAAAGGCAATTTAAAACCACAATAAGAATGGCTAGTATCAAAAATACAAGAAATAACAAGTATCATTAAAGATGTGGAGAAGAAACAACACTTTCCCACTGTTGGTAAGAATGTAAATTGGTATAGCCACTGTGGAAAACAGTACGGAGTTTTCTCAAAAAATTAAAAACATGGGGCGCCTGGGTGGCTCAGTTGGTTAAGCGACTGCCTTCGGCTTAGGCCATGATCCTGCAGACCTGGGATCGAGCCCCACATCGGACTTTCTGCTCGGCGGGAAGCCTGCTTCTCCCTCTCTCAGTCCCTCTGCTTGTGTTCCCTCTCTAGCTGTGTTCCTCTCTGTCAAATAAATAAAATCTTAAAAAAAAATAAAAAACAGAAATACTATATGATGCAATAATTTCACTATTAGCTATTTATCAGAAGAATGAAAATACAAATTGGAAAGCATATATGCACCACTATTTTTATTGCAACATTATTTACCATTTGCCAATATATGAACGCAACTTAAGTGTCAGTCAATAGACAAATGGATAAGGAAGATGTGGTATACATATAAATGTATACATACACACAATGGAATATCACACAGCCATAAAAGGATGACATTATGTCAATTGAGACAACATGGATGGACTGAGAGGATATTATGTTAGGTGAAGTAAGTCAGACTAAGAAACACAAATACTGTATGATTTCATCCATAAGTGGAATCTAAAATACATAAGAAAATAAGCATACAAAAAAGCAGAATCATACCTATAAATACAGAGAAAAAATAATGGTTGCCAGAGGGGTAGAGGCTTGGGAATGTGCAAAATAGGTGAAGGAGAACAGGAGATAAAGGCTCCCATTTATGCAATGAAGAAGTCACAGGAATAAGACACAAAATAGAGAATATAGCCAGTGATATGCTAGTGATGTATGGAGACAGCTGGCAGCTACAATCGTGGTGACCATAGCCTAATGTATGAACGTATCATACCACGATGTAGCACCCTTGAAACTAATGTAACATTGTATATTAACTATACTAAAAACACATAAAATAATAAAATAATTCAGCAAAAAATTGAAACCTAAGACTTCAGGTCCTTTGTTCTCTATTTATTCATTTATATTGAATGACGTTTTTAGGTATTTTGTTTTGTTTTGCTTTGTTTATTGCTTTTTAAAAATTATGCTCAATTAGCCAACTTATAGTAAATCATTACTTTTTGATGTAGTGTTGAATGAGAGTTGTGTATAACTCTCAGTGCTCATCCCATCATGTGCCCTCCTTAAAGGTTACCCCATCCCCGCACCCCCTTCCTTTCTGTAACACTCACTTTGGTTCTCAGATCCCAGAATTTCTCATGCTTTTTTCTCCCTCTCTGATTTTTTCCCATTCAGTTTTCCCTCCCTTCCCCTGTGGTCCTCCATGCTAGTCTTTATGTTCCACATATGAGTGAAATCATATAATGATTGTCTTTCTCTGACTGACTTATTTAATTTAGTATAATACCCTCCAGTTCCGTCCATGTTGATACAAATTGTGGGTATTCATCCTTTCTGATGACTGAGTAATATTCCACTGTATATATGAACCATATCTTCTTTATCCATTCACCTGTTAAAGGGCATCTAGCCTCCTTCCTTTAGATATTTTGGATATTAACTTCTTTTTTTTTAGGAAGATGCTGTTTTTTTTTTATTCCACCTATGTTTGTGATATGATGATGTGTTTATTTCTAGCTTATTCATTTTTTTTTACTTTGAAACTGGAACTCAATCACAAAAAAAAAATTGGAATAAATTCAAACACTTGGAAGCTAAAAACCATGCTGCTTAAGAATGTTTGGGTCAGGGGCGCCTGGATGGCTCAGTTTTTTAAGCAACCGCCTTCGGCTGAGGTCATGATCCCGGAGACCCGGGATTGAGTCCCACATCAGGCTCCCTACTTGGCAGGAGGCCTGCTTCTCCCTCTCTCACTCCCCCTGCTTGTGTTCCCTTTCTGGCTGTGTTTCTCTCTGTCAAGTAAATAAAATCTTAAAAAAAAAGAATGTTTGGGTCAATCAGGAAATCAAAGAACTTAAACAAGCCATGGAAACCAATGAGAACAAAAACGTATCCATCCAAAACCTATGAGATACTGCAAATGCGGTCCTAAGGGGGAAATAGATAGCCATTCCAAGCCTCACTCAAAAAAAAAAAAAAAAAAAAAAAAAAAAAAAAAAAAAAAAAAAAAAAAAAAAAAAAAAAAAAAAAAAAAAAAAAAAAAAAAAAAAAAAAAAAAAAAAAAAAAAAAAAAAAAAAAAAAAAAAAAAAAAAAAAAAAAAAAAAAAAAAAAAAAAAAAAAAAAAAAAAAAAAAA